>BOPP01000238.1:252679-273371 GCA_017312745.1 Gryllus bimaculatus | reverse complement strand
GCCACGGCCCTCTGCGCCGCTGCAGCTGCCGGCGCCGCCCCCGCCCCCTCCCTCCCCTCCTTCCCCCTCGCGCTCCTCCGCGCGCCGCCTCCGCCGCGCGACCCATATGTTCCACAGCACGCGAATTCGGCGGGAAGGACCCGTACCGGCCCGCGCACAACACGTGATTAATATACGGCTCCCTCCCCCGACCCTTCCCTCCTTCGTCCTTCTCTTTCTCTCTCTCCCTCCTCCGCCATTCCGAAGGACTGCCGGAAACGCAACCGTTTTATCTTGCAGAACGCTCTTAATTACATTTTTCTCCTTTGCCAACCACGCTCCCCGAATGCGAACGCGCGAAAATCGCTGAGCGGAACGCTTTATAAAATTCAATTTACTCGGGGGAGTGAGGATTCATTGCTCCTGGGAGGAGGGTGGCGGCGGGGAGGGGAGAGATATTAATTGCTCCACTTTCCGATGAATTATGCGCAGAGGGGATGTCATTTTCGTTGAGATTCTATCTCCGGGCACTTGGTGTTGGTGTGTCTCCCCGGAGGTGACCGCCGATTACTATTCCGACGGACCGTCGGAGGACTAAAAATTACACTACTTGTGACCAAATGCCCGAGCGGCCTGACACGCAGGAGCGGGGAGTGTAGCGGCTAACCTTTTAAGCACAGTCCGAAAAAGGAGCGGACGCACGTATAGTGCTGTTAAATTATGTTAGAGAGAGGCGTTTAGAAATCGACAGGGAGTAGCTGTAAATTCAAGTATACAGCTACGTGTTACACCTGTTGGAACACGTTCGCGGCGAGGTGGGAAATATGTACTGGATGGGCGGATGTGTGTCCGGCCTGTTCTCCTGTAGTTTCGAGCTGGGCGATCTATTTTTTCGATGACATTGTTAATCCACCGAAAGAAAGGAGACTTGCTGCTGTGAAATGACCACAATCATTAAACGTTAGTAATTTGTTTTTTTATTTAAATGTAATCATTACAGACGTAGAATAACAAAGGTTACTAGCCTTGTTTGGCTTCCTGTAGTGATATTTTCCATTTCCGGTGGTTTAACCATGTTGTTCCATGGGAGCAAACCACCATCGAGAGCAGATTTCGGCTTTCAATTAATTTAGATTCTTCGGCGTTTTAATTTCGCCAGAGGAAAAACAAGTTTAAACTTACAGACATTGTTATTGAGACAACTATATCCAAAGCACAACTATGATTCAAAGATTTGTTAATAATTCAGAAGTCAATTGACATTTTCTGTAAAGTTCACGAAAATTAAACATTCATATAATTAACGATATGACTTTTCATGCTATTAAAGGCAAACCATCGGTAACATCTTTAGCTTTTAGTGTTCAAACAAAGTGCTTTAATTTTCCTTTTAAAGAATTGGCTCTACCATAAGTATGATATCATCTTCTGCAAAAATGTTAATATTCGCCGAGAATAAGTAATAACATAAATGAAAAATACCACGCCATTACTCCTTAGTTATCGAGTATGATTATGCCTTTACACTTCATGAGATTTATTTATACATTCGTTTTTTTCTTACTAGATAAATCCATATTAGAATAATTACACCATGTTCAGTGGTTGTAATGTAATTTCGATTTGATATATGGTAATCCATTTAATACTGCCAAACAGTTATCTGTAACTGAGAATGATGGGAATATGTCTTCTAAACAAAGCGGAATGAAGGTCCACAAGAAAACTTGGTCTAATAAGTTCAAAGATTGTAACCTCGCACGACCAATAAGTACTCCTAAACATGTACGAATTTAACGTTTGTAAACATTTGAACCATTTCATCTCTTCATTGTTACAGTGTATTCAGAAGGCGGGTGCCAATGTTTAATGATTTTCGACTGCACTTTCAATTAAACTGTTCAGGATATCAAATTAAATGAGAATGTTTATTTTAATATAAACATTGATTGATGCTTGCACCACTTGGCATTTGAAGGGAATGGCCAAAAATTTTTTTTTTTTTTTTTTTTTTTTTTTTTTTTCCCCCAAAATCAACTAACTAATTAATTTAAGTTTAAATTAACACTTGATATTATAGTGAAGGCCCACTCATAAGCAAAGTGTAAAATGGCAAGCTTGAATGCCCGAGGTATGAGATAGATTTAAAAGGATTACTGATCGTAACGATCGTTCCCTAACTCCATGTTTGTTTTGCTGACCAAGCATTCTTTAGAATTGTCTAGGAGAAAGCATACTTGGGTTTTAGCCTCAGCTTATGTTGTGTAACAATAATAAAATTGAGAAGAACTTGAATTTTCATTTCTTCTTCTAGTAGATTACCACGATTGAGCTTTTAGTTCACGCAACACCACGATGTAAGCCTGGACACATTTTATTTATAACATTTCACCATTTAAAAAAGTCTAAAGATTTTCTTAGCAGTATTATTGTTAAAAGTCTATTAAAAAATTGTCTTTAAATTGATCTCTGTTTCTTATTTGCTACTTTCGTTTATATAGGAATTTCTTAGTCTCTCAGGTTTTTAATAAGGTGTGGTGGAACCAACCAATCTTAAGTAAAAGAATGCCCAAATGCAAGAATGGGGACCCACACTGGCCGCGGCGGCCCGCTTTGCAGTTGCGCTCGCGTGCCACTCGCTTCTCACTTTGCTAGAGCCGATCACGTTCTGAGCACCTCCTCTTTCTCTACTGTCGGGACTGACAACAAGAAGTGATCACATAGTGGCCCGCAGTTAAGTGCTGGTTCCCAAGGGCGGCAAACAAACGGCCGCCCATTGAGTGGCTACCGTATCAACGTGGGTTGTGGCTCTCAGTTGGAGATTTTTACACAATGCTGCGAAGTATTTTCAAACGAATTGAGGGTACAATTACTTCGTTTTTCCAGTGTCACGTGGAATTCCATTCTACTCTGGATTGTAGTGTGGAAAAACTCCAGAAAGTTTAGCATTAATTTTTACCTAAAATAGGCAGCCCAATAAAGCATCTAAAGGTAGAAGTACAAAAAGCACTAAATAGGAATTAAATATCACCATGTATTGTAAAAAATAAATGTTTCAAATTATTTAGCATTTTTTTTATCTAAGTCTAAAATTACATAAGCATTTACGGAGTAAGAAACTATCTGTTTCATAAATGAAGATCTACATGGCCACCCGGTAAGACGGACTAGAATTTGTTTTACTCGTGATACTGTCTCCTTGAAATGCTATTATGAATCTTGAATGGCATGAGTGAAAAACGGAATTAAATTTTCGTTTTCAAACGTTTGTAATTCCTCAGCACTGATGAAGGGTGTATCGTGTATACAGAGAACTCCGGTTCTTAAAAATGGGATGGAGGGCCATATCACTCAGACGTAGGATATAATTCCTTGTTAGCGAGCAAAGCCTGCGCGCATTCAATAAAAAATCAAAAATAATGGACTGGGTTATTTCTTCCTTCATTTAGATTGTTAACGCTTCTTGGCTCTAGAATCTCTCGCTTCCACAGAAAGATTAAAGCAAGTCCGCGCACTTCGCGTGCCAGGGCTCGTAGGTAAATTCCAGATTGCATTGAGATCCGGTGACAGAAGAGAAATACACCTTTAAAAAGTAGGAAAAGGGGAAAATAGTGCAAAATGCCAAAAATAGATCTAAGAAAGGCTAAAATTAGTTAAATAAAAATATTTTTTAAAATGCACCAAATAGAATTTGAATCAATTTTTGAAAACTATGAAACGTAACAATAAATACAAAGTAATTTTGCCAAAACTTCCGGGCGATAGTAAGGAGCAATGGACTTTCAGAAGCGTTTTACCAAAATACACAAAACCTGCTAACTTAAGCTCTCTGCGCCTGGTTTACGTATTTCGGAATCAAAGCCTAAAGGCTGGATCTGCCTTGCAGTAAATTCAAGGAGAAGTTACTCACTACAAAACATCGTTAACATTTGCAGGAACTCTCTACGTCAATATTTGAAATAAATCTCATCGCATAACATTTAGTGAATTATAATTTCATCCAAAATTGTTGCGAAAATTATTGCTTGTGGGGCGCGCAGGTAATCGTTTAGGAGCAATGAGTTGCTCGTGTGATTCTGTTCAGGTTCTTTGTTGCATCAACCTTCACGTGACAAGCAAATACCCACTGATCCCAAAGCGCGGAACTGGCTCAGTAAATTGTCATTTTGCGGTTCTCTACACCAGGGCGCCTCTCTTCAGAGAACTGCCAACTCTTCGCGCACCCTGTGGCGGGCGGGAGGAACTAGGCAAAGCGCGCCGAGCTCTCGCTGTAGGAGCAGAGGGTCCCGGCTGCTTATTTATGGCTCCCCGTGTTTAGTATGCATAACCCCAAGGTAAAGAACAAGGGGTCTGATGAAGTTGCCGTGTGATTACACTCGTGTTAAGCCTTGTGCGTTTTTATTTTCCGCCTTGTAAGAGTATTTGTTCACGAACAATATAAAAGTGTTGACACTGTTACTTCTTCTAGTGAGTGCTTGTTTAGTAGGCTGTTAGTCTTGGACGATGTTTATGTACGAATTCTTTTTATACACGTGTTCTTGTCACAAATATAGGAAACGGGTTTTTGTTGAAAAGACATTTTACAATGAAAATGCTGTTCAAGGAACTCTGCGAGTTTTATCAAAACAGAAGAACGCTTCTGAGGAAAATAACTTTCGCATCAAACACCAATTTGCCTACTTTTCAGAATAAACTCATAAAGAAAAAGGCGTTTTTCGAACGTTACGTACAGAACACAGAGTTGCAATTGACTGGAAGTAAAAAACCCCCCGATAACTGAAAAAAACTTTATTTTTAGCTCGTTAAAGCTGCATAAGCAGGTCCTTATGTTTCACCCGAAATATTTAGTAATAACCCAAGGTCACCCAAACAAGTAACAAAATTGTGCGAAACACAACATTTAAAGAAACTTGAAAAACAATCGAGGAAGTTGTGAAAAGTTGTGATGGATTTCCAAAACTGTTGAGGCGTTCTGAAGGAACTGCGGGAGCTACAAAACGTTGCAAAACTTGTGACAGAAAACAAAAAAACTTCCATCAATTGGTTTCTCTTGTGCTCCGGGGTTTAAATGGTCCGGCCAACAAAAGTTTTATGGACAGCTGGTTAATCACATCCCCGTCCTAGAACGTTGTCATGTTTTACACCCGAAGAAATTCAAACTCGATAGCAGTCGCATGATCGATTTAGAGAGATACCAAGACCATTTAAAACATTGTTTTTGATCACTACTATTGCGCAAGTTCAGCCGTAGGCTGAAGTTTCACAAACTTCATTACCAGTTATTAAATCACTTGGATATCGTTCTTAACCAAACAGCAAAAAGCCCTTTTCTTCCTTGAGGTTAAAAAAAACTTATATTTCGATTACCACCTGCCACCTTGTTAGATAGAGATAATAATGAAGTAGAGAATAAGCTTTTCTAAAAGAATTTGATATTAAAACAAAAGTTTTTAATTACCACTCCACGCGGACACAATGCAAGCTTCGCCCCCCCTTTCTTGTCACCTTACAATCCTTGATGCTTCGACGACGAAAAGGGGAAAAAAAACTCCCTTTGCCCAGAAGTAGAGAAAAAGTCTACATCCTTTTGGAAAAAGACTAACCAATAACATGGAGTTTAAATGTTCAAATTTGAATTCAAGTAATACTGGTATCTTTCAATGGATTGTGAATATAAATTATAAGATTCATTTTCTCCCTAGATCATTTTGAAACGAATAATCAGTGAATCTTCTGACAAAACATAATATATAAATTATTGTTCGAAGTCAATGCCAGGATACTTTGATGCATCACCATTATCAACCCAAACATATAACATTCGCCCATTTACCTAATAGGAACCTTACGGTTTTTCGGAGTTGTGGGCTTCGATTCTATCATGATGCCAGAAATCTACTTGATGCATTTAATTCACATCGCGGAGTCTCGGCTTCCTGGTTCAAATTCGCAGACCAGGTGTTCTGATTCAGAGGTTTCTAATGCTGGAGCAACCATCTACTCTCTATGGTTAGGGACTGCTGCCAATTCTCCACTACCTACCCTTAAACTTATTCCTCAGTGAATGAATCTTCATCATCCATCATTTGCGCGGTCCGTGTTATTGATTCATACATTATACAAAATGCGTCAAAGATCCAGAAATCTGTGAGTCTCTCGATTGGGTGCTAAAATACATGGTGGGAAGAAGGGGAAATATCAATTAAAATTTTGTTCTTTTCGCCCTCTAGCACTGACCGAAAAGGACCAGCGTAAATGACTTCAGTTGTTTGAGGTACGACCCACGATGATCCCCTGGCCAGATACATACCGGCATTTGGTGGCATTCTGAGCGTCAATTGATGTTACTGCAATGACCCCTGGCTAGAAGGTCCTAAGGTTCCACTCCTTCACGGTGGACGGGATTTTTCACTCTGATCTAGATAAGCTGGGTCAGGTCCCAACCGCAGTCTGGACGAGAATTCTAACGGAACCTCCCGGTCTGCCCAGATCGGTCGTTTTCCGTCGTATTCTCCGATCACACCCAGGCGCATTACCGTTAGCCCTACCCGTAAACCAACGGGCTACGGGCGAGAGTTTTCCTAACTTGTTCCTTGTCCTATCTACTCTTTATCACTCTAACATCTTACATGCACTACCGTTAACCTCATATGTCGGGAGATCAGCCGGCGGAAGATTGAGCTTTTGACTCTCCGGCTGAGGCGCGAATCCGGCTGCTGGAAGAAATCCCTAGCAATCGACGTGTAGGTCGGCGCCCCGGATCTATCCATACAGCTGCGCGAATATCACCTCCACAACTTGCCTATAACGGCATACACTATACTAGCTGGCATGCCACGACCCTACCATTTTGACGCACCTGGAAATCTTCAATCAATTCGAAATACATGGTCTACAATAGAGCGATATTCTCAAGCACCAGTCAAACACCTTCCGGAAGTGCCTGCAAGAGCTTATACATGATTTCATTAACTTCTATGAGCACTTGAATGGTTTCTCCGCGGTATTCTACTTGTAAAAGGGGAAATATATTCCCAATACATCGTTCGTTTACATTCAGTAATTGGTACCCCACACACCATAACACACAACTTACCTTGCCAGAATAAGTAATTTAAATTCTTTTTTATTTACATTTATTGGCAAATGGATGATTAAAAGGATCTCTCTCTTGCGCCGCCTCCGTCGCGACCATATTTCACAGCACGCGAATTCCGGGGAAGACCCGTACCGGCCGCGCACAACACGTGATTAATATACGGCTCCCTCCCCCGCCCTTCCCTCCTTCGTCCTTCTCTTTCTCTCTCTCCCTCCTCCGCCATCCGGAAGGACCTGCCGAAACGCAACCGTTTTATCTTGCAGAACGCTCTTAATACATTTTTCTCCCTTTGCAAACACCTCCTCCCGAATGCGAACAGCGGAAAATCGCTGAGCGGAACTCTTTATAAAATATCAATTACCGGGGGATGAATTATGCTCCTGGGAGGACGGGTGGGGGGGGGAGGGAGAGATATTAATTGCTCACTCCGATGAATTATGCGCGAGGGGATGTTCATTTTCGTGGAGATTTCTATCTCGGGCACTTGTGTTTTGTGTCTCCCCGGAGGGTACCGCATTACTATTCCGACGGACGTCGGAGGACTAAAAATACACTACTTGTGACCCAAATGCCGAGCGGCCTGACACCAGCGAGGGTGTAGCGCTAACCCTTTACAGCAGTCCCGAAAAGGAGCGGACGGCCGTATAGTGGTGTTAAATATGTAGAGAGAGGCGTTTAGAAATCGAAGGAGTAGCTGTAAATCAAGTATACAGCTAGTTTACACCTTTGGAACACGTTCGCGGCGAGGTGGGAAAGATGTACTGGATGGGGTCGATGTGTGTCCTGGCTGTTCTCCTGTAGTTCGAGCGTGGGCGATCTATTTTTCGAGTGACATTGTAATCCACCAGAAAGAAATGAGACTTGCTGCTGTGAAATGACACAATCATTAACGTTAGTAATTTGTTTTTTATTTAAATGTAAATCATTACAGACGTAATACAAGGGTTACTAGCTTGTTTGGCTTCCTTAGTGATATTTTTCATTCCGTGAGTTTAACCATGTGTTCATGGAGCAAACACCATCCGAGAGCAGATTTCGGCTTTCAATTAATTTAATTTCGGCTTTAATTTCGCAGAGAAAACAAGTAAACTACAACATTTGTTATTGAGAACTATTCCAAAGCACAGCTATATCAAAGATTTGTTAATAATTCAGAGTCAATTGACATTTTCTGTAAAGTTCACGAAAATTAAACATTCAATATAATAACGATATACTTTTCATGTATTAAAGGCAACCATCGTAACATCTTTAGCTTTTATGTTCAAAAAAGTGCTTTAATTTTCCTTTTAAAGAATTGGCTCTACCATAGTATATTATCATCTCTGAAAAATGTTTAATATTCGCATGAATAATAATAACATAAATGAAAAATACACGCATTACTCCTTAGTTATCGATATGATTATGCCTTACATTCATGAGATTATTATACATTCGTTTTTTCTTACTAGATAATCTCATATAGAATAATACACCATGTTCAGTGGTTTGTAATGTAATTTCATGATATATGTATCCATTTAATACTGCAACATTATCTGTAACTGAGATATGGAATATGTCTTCTAAACAGCGGAATGAAGGTTCCACAAGAAAACTTGTCTAATAGTTCAAAGATTGTAACTCGCTCACCAATAAGTACTCCTAAACATACAATAACGTTTGTAAACATTTGAACCATCATCTCTTCATACAGTGTATCAGAAGCGTGCAATGTTAATGATTCACTGCACTTTCAATAACTGTTCAGATATCAATAAAATAGAATGTTATTTAATATAACATGATTGTGCTTGCACACTGCATTGAGAATGCATTTTCAATCACTAACTAATAATAAAGTTTAAATTAACACTGATATTATAGTGAAGGCCACTCATAGAAGGTAAAATGGCAAGCTTGAATGGAGCGTAGGAGTAGATTAAAAGGATTACTGATCGTACTATCGTTCCCTAACTCCATGTTTGTTTTGCTGACCAAGCATTCTTAGAATTGTCTAGGAGAAAGCATACTTGGGTTTTAGCCTCAGATTATGTTTGTAAAATAATAAAATTGAGAAGAACTTGAATTTTATTTCTTCTTCTAGTAGATTAACGATTGAGCTTTTAGTTCACGCAAACGATGTGCCTGACACATTTTATTTATAACATTTCACCATTTAAAAAAGTCTAAAGATTTTCTAGCAGTATTATTTGTTAAAAGTCTATTAAAAATTGTCTTTAAATTGATCTCTGTTTCTATTTGCTACTTTCGTTTTATAGGAATTTCTAGTCTCTCAGGTTTTTAATAAGTGTGGTGGAACCAACCAATCTTAAGTAAGAATGCCCAAATGCAAGAATGGGGACCACACTGGCCGCGGCGGCCCGCTGCAGTGGCTCGCGTGCCACTCGCTTCTCACTTTGCTAGAGCCGATCGCGTCTGAGCACCTCCTCTTCTCTACTGTCGGACTGACCCAACAAGAAGTGAGTCACATAGGTGGCCCGTAGTTAAGTGCTGGTCCCAGGCGGCAAACAAACGACCGCCCACTTGAGTGGCTACCGTATCAACGTGGGTGTGGCTCTCAGTTGAGATTTTTACACAATGCTGCGAAGTATTTTCAACGGAATTGAGGGTACAATTACTTCGTTTTCAGTGTCAACGTGGAATTCCATTCTACTTCCGTTAGTAGTGGAAAACTCCCAGAAGTTTAGCATTAATTTTTACTAAAATAGGCAGCCAATAAAGCATCTAAAGTAGAAGTACAAAAAGACTAATAGGGAATTAAATATCACCATGTATTGTAAAAAATAAATGTTTCAAATTATTTGCATTTTTATTCTAAGTCTAAAATTTACATAAGCATTTACGAGTAAGGAAACTATCTTTTCATTAAATGAAGATTCTACATGGCCACCCGGTAAGACGACTACGAATTTGTTTTACTCGTGATACTGTCTCCTTGAAATGCTATTATGAATCTTGAAATGGCATGAGTGAAAACGGAATTATATATTTCGTTTTTCAAACGTTTGTAATCCTCAGCACTGAGAAGGGTGTATCGTATACAGAGAACTCCGGTCTTAAAAAGGGATGGAGGGCCATATTCACTCAGACGTAGGATATAATTCCTTGTTAGCGAGCAAAGCCTGCGCGCATCAATAAAAAATTCAAAAATATGGACTGGTATTTCTTCCTTCATTTAGATTTTTAACGCTTCTTGGCTCTAGAATCTCCGCTTCCACAGAAAGATAAAGCAAGTCCGCGCCTTCGCGTTGACCAGGCTCGTAGGTAAGGTTCCAGATTGATTGAGATCGGTGACAGAAGAGAAATACACCTTTAAAAAGTAAGAAAAGGGGAAAATAGTGCAAAATGCCAAAAATAGATCTAAGAAGCTAAAATTGGTAAAATAAAAATATTTTTAAAATCACCAGAAGTACAATTGAATCATATTTTTGAAAGCTACGAAAACGTAACAATAATACAAAGTAATTTTGCCAAACTTCCGGGCGATAGTAAGGAGCAATGGACTTTCAGAGCGTTTTACCAAAATACACAAAACCTGTAACTTAAGCTCTCTGCGCCTGTTTACGTATTTCGGAATTCAAAGCCTAAAGGCTGGATCTGCTTGCAGTAATTTCAGAAGGAAAGTTACTCACTACAAAACATCGTTAACATTGCAAGAACTCTCTACGTCAATATTTGAAATAATCTCAGTCGCATAACATTAGTGAATTATAATTTCATTCCAAAATTGTTGGCGAAAATTATTGCTTGTGGGCGCGCAGGTAATCGTTTAGGAGCAATGAGTTGCTCGTGTGATTCTGTCAGGTCTTTGTTGCATCCCTTCACGTGACAAGGCAATAACCACTGATCCAAAAGCTGCGGACTGGCTCAGTAAATGTGTGCATTTTGCGGTTTCTCTGCACCAGGAGCCTCTCTTCAGAGACTGCAACCTCTCGCGCACCCTGTGGCGGCGGGAGGAACTAGGCAAGCGCGCCGAGCTCTCGCTGTAGGAGCAGAGGGTTCCCGGCTGCTTATTTATGGCTCCCCGTGTTTAGTATGCATAACCCCAAGGTAAAGAACAAGGGGTCTTGATGAAGTTGCCGTGTGATACACTGCTTGTTAAGCCTTGTGCGTTTTTATTTCCGCCTTGTAAGAGTATTTGTTTCACGAACAATATAAAAGTGGTGACACTGTTACTTCTTCTAGTGAGTGTTGTTTAGTGGGCTGTAGTTTGGACGATGTTTATGTACGAATTCTTTTATACATGTGTTCTTGTCACAAATTAAGGAAACGGTTTTTTGTTGAAAATTACATTTTACAATGAAATGTGTTGAAGGAACTCTGCGAGTTTTATCAAACAGAAGAACGCATCTGAGGAAAATAACTTTCGCATCAAACACAATTTGCTACTTTCAAGAATGAACTCATAAACGAAAAGGCGTTTTTCGAACGTTACATAACAGAACACAGAGTTAGCAATTGACTGAGTACTCGATAACTGGACACTTTATTTTAGCTCGTTAAAGCAGATAAGCAGGTCCTTATGTTTCACGAAATATTAGTAATAACCCAAGTCACCCAAACAAGTAACAAAATTGTGCGAAACACAACATTTAAAGAAACTTGAAAAACAATCGAGGAAGTTGTGAAAAGTTGTGATGGATTTCCAAAACTGTTGAGGCGTTCTGAAGGAACTGCGGGAGCTACAAAACGTTGCAAAACTTGTGACAGAAAACAAAAAAACTTCCATCAATTGGTTTCTCTTGTGCTCCGGGGTTTAAATGGTCCGGCCAACAAAAGTTTTATGGACAGCTGGTTAATCACATCCCCGTCCTAGAACGTTGTCATGTTTTACACCCGAAGAAATTCAAACTCGATAGCAGTCGCATGATCGATTTAGAGAGATACCAAGACCATTTAAAACATTGTTTTTGATCACTACTATTGCGCAAGTTCAGCCGTAGGCTGAAGTTTCACAAACTTCATTACCAGTTATTAAATCACTTGGATATCGTTCTTAACCAAACAGCAAAAAGCCCTTTTCTTCCTTGAGGTTAAAAAAAACTTATATTTCGATTACCACCTGCCACCTTGTTAGATAGAGATAATAATGAAGTAGAGAATAAGCTTTTCTAAAAGAATTTGATATTAAAACAAAAGTTTTTAATTACCACTCCACGCGGACACAATGCAAGCTTCGCCCCCCCTTTCTTGTCACCTTACAATCCTTGATGCTTCGACGACGAAAAGGGGAAAAAAAACTCCCTTTGCCCAGAAGTAGAGAAAAAGTCTACATCCTTTTGGAAAAAGACTAACCAATAACATGGAGTTTAAATGTTCAAATTTGAATTCAAGTAATACTGGTATCTTTCAATGGATTGTGAATATAAATTATAAGATTCATTTTCTCCCTAGATCATTTTGAAACGAATAATCAGTGAATCTTCTGACAAAACATAATATATAAATTATTGTTCGAAGTCAATGCCAGGATACTTTGATGCATCACCATTATCAACCCAAACATATAACATTCGCCCATTTACCTAATAGGAACCTTACGGTTTTTCGGAGTTGTGGGCTTCGATTCTATCATGATGCCAGAAATCTACTTGATGCATTTAATTCACATCGCGGAGTCTCGGCTTCCTGGTTCAAATTCGCAGACCAGGTGTTCTGATTCAGAGGTTTCTAATGCTGGAGCAACCATCTACTCTCTATGGTTAGGGACTGCTGCCAATTCTCCACTACCTACCCTTAAACTTATTCCTCAGTGAATGAATCTTCATCATCCATCATTTGCGCGGTCCGTGTTATTGATTCATACATTATACAAAATGCGTCAAAGATCCAGAAATCTGTGAGTCTCTCGATTGGGTGCTAAAATACATGGTGGGAAGAAGGGGAAATATCAATTAAAATTTTGTTCTTTTCGCCCTCTAGCACTGACCGAAAAGGACCAGCGTAAATGACTTCAGTTGTTTGAGGTACGACCCACGATGATCCCCTGGCCAGATACATACCGGCATTTGGTGGCATTCTGAGCGTCAATTGATGTTACTGCAATGACCCCTGGCTAGAAGGTCCTAAGGTTCCACTCCTTCACGGTGGACGGGATTTTTCACTCTGATCTAGATAAGCTGGGTCAGGTCCCAACCGCAGTCTGGACGAGAATTCTAACGGCCGGCTGCCCAGATCGGTCGTTTTCCGTCGTTTCTCCGATCACACCAGGCGCATTACGGAGCCCTACCGTAACCAACGGGCTACGGGCGAGAGTTTTCCTAACTGTTCCTCGTCCTATCGTCACTCTTTAACACACTAACTCTTACATGCACTACACTACCTCATATGTTGGGAGATCAGCCGGGAGATTAGAGCTTGATCCGGCTGAGGCGGTACCTGCTGGGAGAAATCCCTGCTAATTGACGTGTAGGTCGGCGCCGGATCTCGCCATACAGCTAGGGAATATCACCTCCACAACTTTCTATAACGCGTACACTATACTTACGGGACTACATTTGACGCACCTGGAATCTTCAATCAATCGGAAATACATGGTCTATAATAGAGCGATATTCTCAAGCACCAGTCAACACCTTCCGGAAGTGCCTGAAGAGCTTATACAGGATTTATTAACTTCTATGAGGCACTTGAATGTTTCTCGCGGCATTCTACTTGTAGAGAGGGAAAATATATTCCCAACACATCGTTGGTTACCTTAATAATTGGTACTCACACACCATACACACAACTTACCTTGCAGAATATGTAATTTAATTATTTTTATTTTACATTTATTGGCAAATGGATTATTAAAAGACATCGAACGTAAGGGTATTAAAACTGTTTTGTAAGCATCTAAAAGGCATCTAATATTTTTAGAAAGGGACAAGACAATAAAATCTAAAAACATGTCGGAACAAACACTAAAAGTACCGTTTTATATGTGTATCTAAAAACAGCAGAACATTTTGAACAACCAAACGTTAATGATTTTATAACCTTTGAGTAAGTCATACTTGCAGATGGCAAACACGTAAAATATTTATTTTCAATTATATTTCTTTCAAAAAGAATTTTAACTTGAAATTTCATTAGTTAATTGTTTCTATATTTGATTTAACATAGCGTTTGTATTGCAAAAATTAAACACTACTTCAAACAATTGAGAGTTTGAGTTTATTGAAGAAACAAATATTTAATGTCACCATTAAGTACTTAAAACTTTTGAAACCAGTAGAATTGATTTTTTTACTTTGACTCACATGTAGGTGAATATTTTTTTAACATTTTCTATATATTTTTACTCTTTACGTTTATTGTAAATGCGATTCTTTATCAGTTGTGAAAGAGAGAAGTTTATTTTTCCTCTAAAGTTTCTTTCAAGGGTTTAAATTTCTTCTTTTTGTATATAATCGAACTAATGATCTGAATTCTTAGAGGCACTGGGAGATTTCTCCTGTTTCGTTATATAAGTAAATCCATATTAATCCGTTTCAATCGTTTTGAAGCATGGCCAATGCCCAAGTTACCTAACGTTTACTTCTTGGAGCAGACTGTCATTCTTATCTTCCCATCTCTATTTGCTGCCCTTCTCGTCTCTTTCCTTCCCTTCCCTTCTTGTCTCTTTCCTTCCTCCCTACTCTTCCCTTTCCTTTATCTCCCACAGATTGTGTCATCCCACTTTGCCATATTAAATATTGTCAAGTACATAGCAAACCAAGCGATGTTATTTTACATTTTCATATACTGTGATAACGCCCTAAGCGCCTTGTAAACATATACGTTAACATTGTTCACTACTTTTAAATTACAGGTTAAAATAATTGCAACTATTTGAATGAAAGTCATTTTGATGAGGAAGTTAAATGTAATTGAAGAGAGTTGTTCGGACATTCTGAACAGGTTTAATATCTCCAAATCTCAACGGAGGTGACGACCGGATAGTTACAAGCAATTATTTAATTCAAGACTCCTCTCCCAACCAGCTCTCTTTCTCATTTTACTGTAGTTATATTTAACGTTTTCGCGGATTCCACAAAGTTGAGAAAGCGATTCCCTCCGTCCCTTTGAGACCTCCAGAGAATCGTCCAATTTTTAATTAAACGCAAGAGACCGGAATCGAATCCAACGCGGTTCCGAGCCCCACCGCCAAGCGAGCAGCAGACAATAACAGCGAGCGACAGCGTCGAGAGCAAGGAAATTAATATGGCGGCGAGCGCAAGGGCGCGGCTCAGGGGATCTCAGCTGCGAGAGAACCGGCGAGGTTAAAACGGAAGACGCCTTTCATTTCGTAGGACGCACAGCCGCCCCATGGACGTTTTATTTATCTAGCACCGCGGGGACACGGGAATAATGAAAAGATTGACAGTAATTACGCGGCAAACTTTGGTTTCATTATGCGCCTTTGAAGACGCGAACCTCCCCCCTCCTCCGCCCGCTTCGTGGGTCCTAGGAGGGAAAATTACCGTCGACGGGGTTTTCCGCGAATTTGCCTCCCACTGGGTAATAAAATCGCCGCGGAAGGGCCGGGGCCCCGCCACGTGGCGCGTAGCTCGGCGCCGGAACGACCTCGAGCGAGGTGTTACGCATGGGAGAACGCTGCCTCGGAGGTCCTCGAGGAAAATAAGGCGGCTACTTGAGAGACGAGGGTTGCATTGTTGGAGACGAGTCGATCGGGTTGTCGCTGACGGAAGGGAAACATTTGCAGGGGCTGTGAAATGTTCATAGAAAGTACTTCCCTACCACAAGTACGGTGTAAACCGTTGAGAACTTTAAAACCAAATAAATGCATTTTATAAAGCAGAACTCTGCTAAAATGAAAATGTGACCACAAGCGTTATTTTATATAACTGATAGTGGTGGAGTACAGTTATGTGTTTAATGTAATAAATTAATCATGAGTTTATATTAGATGAAAATTTGCCACAAAAAAAGAATGCTCGCTTTGGTACGTTTGGTAAAGAATGTTTTTTTCCTAGACCATAGATAATTTTCGTTACATTAAGCAAGTTATTTGGGATAATATTGCGAAGACAATAGGGAATTTTCCGGGAATAAATATCAATTTATAAATGTTGATGCTTAATAGAAAAATGAAATACTAAATAAGATTTTTTAGAGAAGGCAGGAAAACTTTCGTTGGGATGTTTAGTTTAGAATCTTAGAGAATATGTCAGGAAAACTTTGGAAAGATGCAATTCGAAGAGTTTGGAACCTGAATGTTTTTTTTTTATTAGATAATCCTTTTATGATATCCTATGTCTTCGGTTGTTAAAACTTAATTTTCGAGTATAAAACATTAGAGTCTAATAGCATTAAGTGATGAAACATATAATACATTAAACTAAGTACTTATTGTACTTAAAATACTGTTTTAAGGTTTGCTTTGGGAAGTAAGTTTTTAGTCATTGTGAAAGAAACGCTGCCATTACATAATAAAGTATTCAAATATTTGCTTAAAAAGAAAATGAGGAACCAACGCAATAAGTACTAGTACATCAGTATACAAGGAAGATATCTTTTTATCTGATACGGAAATCACTTTTCTCTGAAATGATATTCTTGTTTCGTAAAACATGTAATATTGAAGTATATTGAAACTCTATACGAGACGCGCCCCTGGCAAGTTGCCACCTGTTATCATTCAATTTATTTTTGCCATCTATCTCATCTTTAAAAATGGTATTGAAACACGGTTTTAAAACGTTTTTCAAGACTTCCGCGAAGTTTTTTCGATCGAATTTAAGCTAGTATGTTTCCTCAATCGGCCACGGTGAAGTAGCCCCAAAAATGAATGAAAATAAAATATCTGTTCTTTTAAGATGCTAAGTGAAAATGTATCCTCAGATAAACTAACAAAAATAAATTAGTATAAGATTTTATGGAAAAAGTAAAGGACATATATTTTGCTGGTGTTGTAAAACGTATGCAGTCCAAATATATTTTGTTTATTTTATTCAATACGTAATATTTTTGAGTAACCGAGTGATATTAAATGTAATACATCTGGGCATTCTGAGGCGTAATTAATCAAAATCGGCTAACAAATTCATCGCAATCAAAAGAACTAGCTTCCGGCTATATGAATTGATGGCGAGATGTCAAGATGATTTAAGGCGAGAAAATGGTAAAAATGGTTTTTATTTTTTTAACTGTAGCCCAGCAGACGAAAAAATCTTAAATAAATCCCCAACAATTTGTGTTTTAAGAGAAACATTTGAGATTTTTCAAGCCTATTCCATAGTTTTAAGACAGTAAAAAGTATTTTATGTTATTTGCTTTTCAAAAATATTTTCTTGCGTTTGAGTTTGGCGCGGAAAAATTTAAAAATGTATTTCTGATAGTATGAGTTATTTTCTTATTTTTTACTTTTCAAACAGATAAAATAGTGTTAAGTTGACGAAAAAATTAAAATCAAAAATCCCGTTTTTGGTTATCAAGGAGTGTGACTGGTGGGAGGGGGTGCTAAGAAACCTTTCAAATATACTATTTTTATGTTATAGTTACAGATGTAGTGTTCCAGTACTTATGTCATTAGGAGTAGGGGAACCTTTTACCATGTTATCCGGGGGTATCCATGTTATCCGGGACACATAAATAAATAAATCAATATGACAAAAATTATACCAATAGTAATATCTCTATCCATATTTCCAAATGAAGCAGTTGAAATATTCCTAATTCAAGTAACACACTAGTCGGAGAACATTTATGGGCAGTATTATTGTAAAAAAAACTCATGCAAAAAATGTGCTGTACTGTCAAGTAAAGAATGTGATTTAAATAAAATCACATGTCTTGTAGAAATATTCCAGCAACAGTAACCTACGTATAATTTTTATTCGTTATCGAATTTTTAGGAAATATGTTTCTTGAATTCATTAAAATTGGTTCAGATTCAAAATTATAAACAATATTTGAATAGTAGCACACTTCTGTATAAGAGGAAGATCCTATGAGACTTTTATTTCGTTGGATCTTAGAAAGTTTATCGGGTATATGCATATTTTAAAATGCTAATTCTGCCTCAAATGGAACCTTTTTCGTCTCATGTGTATTTACGAAAAGAAAAGTTTTACAGTCTCCCAAGAGAATAAAACCTGAAAGTTAATTGGAAAGGTTTTAATATATCCTCGTCTTTCCTACTCCACTTTTCTTGGACTCAGTGTCCCTCAGAGTACCGTGAAAGTCTAGTTCGAAGCCTTATTCCTAAACTACGTCCCGAAAGAACGAAACGTTTGAATCTACTCTGAATTAAAGCGATATTCATTACCCGTTACACTTCTGCGTCTGATACGCAGAAAGATTGGTCGAAAGAAGCAAAACATTGTGCTGGATTTTAGCATCAGATTACAAAATATCAGGGAATAAAACAATGAAGTGGTATAACAACCTGATTTTTTGTGGAAAACGCAAATCCAGAAGGAACGGTCGGAATCACTTAAAAATTGGAGGATATGTGGAACAAAACCAAATATGTGATGTTATTATTTACATATCATATGTAAAAAGTAAGTAAAGTTTTGGCTTATTGTCAACCGTGACAGTTAACCGTCAGCAATGACTCAATAAAACCCTATTGTATCTCTTCGCTTTTTTTTTTCTGTTTTCTACCCTGTTAAGCCGATTGCTTGTAACTATGCGAATGTAAATTGCATATAACTTAAGGAACTCTAGTTCTTATTTGGGGGGGGAGGGATTGATATCTGAAAACGAATTTGCAACATTGAATTAGACATGTTTGTAAAAGACATGGGAATAACAATTTCTTGAACTTTCACATATGTTACTTCAGTATTCGTGAGGAGTGTTTCTGATGTAATATTTAATTTATTGCAGAGTTGCAGTTTACATTTTTTGTAGTTTTTGAGTATCCGCTAGCTTAAGTGTGGTAAACATTTTTTTTTGTGTGATTTTGTTGACGACCATTTTTGTGCTGCGTGCTATTTATGTTATTATTATTATGGTGTTTTTTGCCTCGTTGTTTTAATCTGATGTTTGCTCTGATAGCAGCCTTTTCAGGCATATTTCAACCAAGGATATTGCTGATTTAATACCGTGGAAACAATTCTTATTTTCATAATGAAGAATTTTTGGATTTTAGGAATATTATTGGGGTATAAGTCAACTTTTTCGAAATGTCTTTTTAGATTTTTGTTGACCATACCAGTCGATGTAATAACTAAGAATTCTTTTCAGTGAACTGAGATTATAATTTATTTATATTATATTGCCAATCAGAGTTGATTTCTATTTTTCAGATTTTGCTATATTTTATTATTATACTTTGTTTTTGTTATTATTTTGTTCATTATTATTATTTTAAACCTTTATTTTCTTTTAACATAAAGACAAATACACTGGTTACACATGACCAAAGCATTTTTATCAACGTCTCTTTGTTAAGAGCTCAGATCTACCCTACCCCCAAAAACTTTTGAGGTGTTACAGTTATTATTATTATTATTATTATTATTATTAATGTTGTTGTTGTTGATGAATTAATAGTACTTGTGCTTACCCATACGAAGAGGTGACAGTGAAAGGGAAGCGAAAAGCGCGCGCGATGCAATAAGGTTCACCTGCGTTGAGCGCCTCGCCGTCGCCAAAGCGTTGGAGTTGGTTGGATGGGCGCGCTCTCCTCAGGAGGCCCTCCGTTCGAGCACCGGCGCGGGGCGGCGCGGGGCGGGGCGGAAGCGGGGGCGTGTAGCATTAAAGTAAGAGCGGAGCGGGCGCCTGGGCCGCCGCGAGCGGCGGAGAGCGTAATTGCAGGTGGCTCCATTATGCATGGGAGTCTAAAGAGGCAGCGCCAGGCAAATGTCACGGCGCCAATCAATACGCCTTCGGGATGAGCTCCCCTTTAAGGCGCGCGCAGGTGGGCGACTGCTTGGCCCAGTGACCGAGCGCCCCCAGTTCTGTCTCTCAACTACGCGCATTCCATCTACTATGAGGATTTTTTTTTTACTTCTTAGTTTGTTTTTCCCCTTGTACTAGTGGGACTTCAGGTTGAACGTGCTTAGGGTGCAGAGAATGTGTTACTACCGACTTCCATTCACAGTGCAACGTATATTTCTGGATGGTCTTATTATCACTTTGGAAATGGGGTGAAGATGGCGTGGAAAGCCTCGTACTCCAATCGGATCCTTTTTACCCAATATTTACTGTTAACGAAGCTAGTAAATAGTGGATCTCTTTGGGAAAGAAGGCTCATTTGACCTTAGGACCGTTCTGAAAAGACCACAATTGGATATAAATCTTCAGATAGGCCGGGATTACTTTTCAGTAGTACCTTAGAAATACCAACTTTTACATTACCATGACAGTTCCTACATTACTCTACGGCTGCGAAAGCTGGGTATTAACACAAAAAACACTGACAACAATACAAAGTAGTGAAATGAAATTTCTGCGAAGAATAAACGGATGCACAAGAGAAGACCGAATAAGAAATAAAGAAATAAGAAAAGAGTTACTAGTGATATCAATTAATACTAGAATGCAAGAATATAGACAAAGATGGGTAGAACATATGGAAAGTATGAGTGATAGCAGACTTCCCGAAGCAGCTTTGTTATACGCGCCGAGAGGAAGAAGAGACGTGGGAAGGCCACGAAAACGATGGAGAGA
>BOPP01000238.1:223342-249874 GCA_017312745.1 Gryllus bimaculatus | reverse complement strand
GGGAGCGGGGGGTCGCGGGGAGCAGTGAGTCGCGGGGAGGGTGGTGTCGAAGGTCACGGGAGGCCGCGGGAAACAGGTTAGCCACGGGGAGGGTGGAGTCGGAGGTCGCGAGTAACCGCGGGCAGCGGGGAGTCGCGGGGAGATCCATGTGTGCCGCACGCGGGGATTCCCCGCCGTAACGCCTGCGCAGTGAGCAGCGGAGTTTATGGCGCCAGGTGGCGGCGGATGTGTGTTGCGCCCGTGATGGACGCGGCGGACGGGGAATATATTTGCTGTGAGACAGGGGGAGGTGGCATTGGAGGACGTCGTGCATCACTGCTGAAAGACAGTAGGTCACGGTCGTTTTTTAACTTTAAATATACTTTTGTGTTCTTCGAAACTTTAGGTAGAAAACTGCTAATGAGATTTTGAAGTATCTGTGACAGGGACTTCCTACAGGTATCCTCAGGAAACAGATAACTGAATGTTGAAAAATACTCTTTTGTAAATAGGACTATCAAATCATGGAATACGGCTGTTTTGATCGGTAGTTTTCCGTATTTTCTTCAATCAACACCAGGCGAATGCCGAAGCAATACAAACGGACCACGGACCGCGCACGATCTTTCCTTGCCCCTCTTTGTCCTATCCTCATCCCTTACTTACGCGCACGCTTCCATGCACTACACTTATGGAGATACTCGTATGAAGCTTAGAGATTGTTCAGACTGGGGCAGTTGCCCGCTAGAGGGAGATACATGGTTGGGAAAAACCGTTAGCCGACATGTAGTTGGCATCGAATGTCGGCAGCCAGCGAGAAAAGATCTCCGCGACTTCTCGAGAAAAAATGCACAACACTTGATCTTATGGGCTAATGACCTTAGAAGTTGGCGAGCTCAGAAACATCAATCAATCGTTCTATCTATCTATCTATCTATTATGTCTGTCTATCTGTGTGTCTGTATGTCTATCTGTCTTCCTGCCTGTCTGCCTGTCTGTGAGTCTGTATGTCTGCCTGTCTGCCTGCCAGTCTGTGTGTCTGTGCATCTGTCTGTATGTCTGCGTGCCTGCCTGTCGTCCATCTGCCGCTGGCCGTGGCCGCGCGCGCGAGTGACGCGAACCGCTTGTGGTGCTGCTCCGCAGGCAGAAGGCGCCGTCGGACGGCGTGTGGGTGAGCGTGGTGTGCGGCGCCGTCTCCATGCTCGCCAAGGAGACCGGCATCACCGTGCTGCTCGTCAACCTGCTCTTCGACCTCTACCGCTCCTGGCACTCCGTCAAGAGGTGAGACTCACTGCTCAGGATACTTAACACTCGGTGAACATACAGGGCTTTGGAGGCCTTAACGTTTTTTTGATACTTGGCTGTCCGAGATGAGCTACGTCACAGGCTATCCAGCTGACGTTTCAGCCATCATGTTGAGGCCTTCTTCTGAGCTATACTGATTCATTATGTACTGCAGTATAGCTCAGTTAAACAGCGCGAAACAGCAAAATTCTATTTGAATCGGGCCGCAGAATCCTTCGGCGGCTACACCACACTGTTCATAACGTTTCTACTATTGTTACACTATCAATTTGCGTCTTCTGAAATGCATTTTCTGATACGATATTGTTTAATATAATATGACATTTCATTTGCGATATATCATATTTTTTTACTGAGATATTGTTCAAACGTTTTTATGTATGGTCTAAATATTGAATTTTAGATTATATTATATCGTAATATACTTTATATATTATGAATATATAATGAAAGAATGAATAATTATATATTGAATTTTAAGTGAAATTGTAAATTTCTTTCTCAGGGCCGTGACGGAAGTGCGATGGAATGAAGAGACTCTCCAGTTTTCACGGAGAGCAG
The DNA here is from genome assembly GCA_017312745.1 of Gryllus bimaculatus. NCBI lineage: Eukaryota > Metazoa > Arthropoda > Insecta > Orthoptera > Gryllidae > Gryllus > Gryllus bimaculatus. The sequence goes on along the minus strand of BOPP01000238.1, from coordinate 248,029 downwards.
CGAAGGTGCTGGTGTCGGTAAGTAATAATCTATTTAAAATATTTCTCAAACTTTAAAGAGTATTTCCGGCTGACGTGGATCAGGGAATCAATTGATGTCACGGCAGTACCTTTGACTGGGACGTCCTAGGGTTCGAGTCCCGAACCTAAGTCTCGAGTTCGGTGGTAGGATTTTAGAAACTACCTTGATAGCTAGTTCGAATTTAGCCGCTGTTTGAAGGAGAATTCTTGAGGACGGCTGCTGTGCTCTGATCGGTTTTCCGCGGTTTCTCCGTTCATTACCATGCGAATGCCAGTGCAGTCTCGTAATAGACTAACCATGGTCCGTGCGCAATCTTCCTTTCACTTGAGCCTCCTTGTCATCCTTCTCTCCTGTCCTCTCCTTGCCCAATCCTCACCCATTACCCACTGACACATGCACTGTTTTACTACACATGTCGCTCGACCAGTCAAGAATATAGAGCGTGTTCCCGCAGGGCGGTGCTCATCTGGGGGGAAATACCTGGTTAGGAAAAAACAGCAAGCCAGCGGATAGATCAGCGCCGGTTCTCTCGAAGTCACCATTCACTTGCATACGCCGCGCCCGGAATAACTTATCAATCGATCAGCTACCTCCCACTGCATGACTAATCTCTAGCGTGTACGTCGGCACCGCATCTCGCCATCCCTTCACCGCTATTTCTGCGATAAAAATGGAGTACACTTACGGGAATAACAACCTTAGAAGTTGACGCACGCGGAATCACAAATCAGTCAAAAGTATTGATAGAACAATCTTTTAGAACAAGCTGAATTAACACAGGGTCACTGCGATGTCTCGGATCGGATCGTTTCGAGTTGGCGGGCATTAAATATTTAGCTAGGTCGCGTTCATCCACCAACTGCATAATTATAGCGGCCTGCTGCTGTGATTGGTATGTTTTGGTGATTTTGGAATGAATAACAGGTGAATACCAGGGAATTATCCTAACAAAACAGGCTATCAACTTCGCGCGATCTTGTTTTTTCATCTTTTTCCTTGCTCTCTCCTTAGACACACACGCACAAACCTATTAATTGAAATGCACTACACTAGTACATATGTCAAAAGAATCAGTTCGGAGCTTATAGTTTGTCCCGGTTCAGCCGTGCTCCGCTGAGAAAAATACATGGGGGAAAACGAGGTGTAAGTCAGCGCCGGATCTCGCTGAAAGAACCCAACCTCCCAGGATGTAAAACGTACAACACGTACAGGACTGATGACCATAGCATTGGCTGCGCCCGGAAATGCTAACTAATCAATTATGTGAGACAAACTATAAATGGTTAATTCCTACACGTCCGCTGTGCTCTATTGCCTGCTATGTGCTGGGTCGTGGGCGACCCACAGAGGCATTTGATGGGGTGCGCCGCGAGACGTAACGCAGTATTGAGCGGGTCATTGGACGGCAGCCGCCCCAGGGGCCAGATCACCGCCCACGCACACGGCCGCCCCCAGCAGCGGTGGCGGGGGCGGGGGGGGAAACACCGCCCGTAGAGGATGTTAAACCAGGCGGCTCGGTAGGCGCCCGCCGTATACCCGAGGCGCAAGACGAAGACACTAGATAACACGATCAAACAGACGCGCGTGCTGGCCGAAATCTGCGGGCGAGGCGGAGGCGGGGCGAGGCAGCGAGGGGCGAGGGAAAGAAGCCAACTCCAGTTTTGCAGGACCAGCCGATCCGACTAATGATCGCATTAATCTCGTGCTAACTAGGGGCAGGGGCGCGCGAGGGCGGCGGCGAAAACGAGTGCGTACTTCCCTACGTCATCAAACTACGTTCTCATACATCTAATCTACCCTCTATGAGTCTCCTACTGTGTCACCGCCGGGGGCCCTCATACGTGGTCTCCATCCTAATTGTTTTCTACACCAAGCTGTCGACCCGTGAATACGACGAGGCGGGCCGGACGAATGGGGGCCGATGCCTAGCAGCACCATACGAACCCCAAATCGTGCCGTGCGGCTCTCCTGAGATCACTAAGTACGCGAGATCTAACCGCCTCTATACCTCTCATCATATCAGCATCTGTACGTGCTCAGTCTAGTCCTCTACAACCTGTCTCACCTGAACCTGAATCATTCTAGTACAACCTCACATTATATGATCAGCATAATTGCATCAATCATGAATTCATAACATCTATGCTCGCTCCAATCCACTCCAGCTCGCTTCACTTATACTACAATTCTCTAGTACTCCTTTAACCCAACGACCACTCTGCATAATCCTGTCATAGCTGCTCAATCCATCGAGACGTTTCACAGGGTGAGCGAGAACAGCCACATATGTGTCACACAATCGAGATATTACTCGACTCGGCCGTGCACCACGGATTGGTTCATAGACTCATCAACATCTCACTTACTGAGCCCATGCTATTGGTACTCTCTCACGGGCGCGCACGTGTCTCATCGTCCCTAAACATCAAGCCCATTTTACACTTAACTCGCATCCAATAATCTACTTCCCTCGATATATCATCAGTTCCTCAATCAATCTCCATCCTGACACTCCTGATCACGTCATGCCCTGTCCACCCTCCAGCGCTACCTCCGAGACGCGCCACCAATAAATTCTCCGAATAATCGCACTCCAAGACCTCCTACTCCCCTCTTAATGATCTGGCGGCGGCGGTCGAACAACGACCGCCTCAACGCGGGATGCAATGATCGAGCCGGGTCGACGGTGCTGCCTCCGGCCGTTAGAGCGGGCACTGGGGACGAAGGTGGCGATGGCCTGACCTCGAGGAGGCGCGTGTGCTACGGGAGACGGAGAGGAGATGCAGGTTCATTGGACGTTAAATGCGGATAAGGGTAACCGAATATATGAGAGATATTACATGTTTTTTCAAACCGAAAAAAGAAGAATTTCAACATTAAATAGTTCTAAAAGAATGTTGTGAATAAATTCCGAATGATTACACGAAAACTTAGGAAACAATTTTTGATATACATTAAAATTAAAATAATAAATGATTGACGATAAAACAGTAACATCCACTAACCCAATAAAATATCTCAAATTCATGAGCATATATAAGTTGATAAAATTATTTCAACAAAATAGCTCGCATATCATAACATCACGACATACTTTTGTCTTTATGAGGAAAGTCAAAAAATAATAACTTATAATAAATTCATACTCTTAAAATTCCTGTTGTGCCGATTTATTCTTTTTTGTAAACTTACCAATAGTATACGGAGGAATATACATATTGTAGAGAGAGTTATGTAACGTTGCAAACATTTTTTTGCGAGATTTTAACGAAAATACAGGATTTAGGTTCCCATTATAACAAAACAGTTTTTTTCAAAACATTAGTCATATCATCGATTGAAACCTAATTGAAAATAAAAATAAAAGATGTTTCGAGATAAATCAAGTTAAAGATTTATCTGTTAAATTTGTCCACTTAATTAATACATTTCGCTATTTTGAAATAGGCTTCTTTCATGTAATGTAATTTATTATTTTTTATGAAAACAATCAGGTCCAAAAATGAATTTTTCCCTGCACATTTTCATTTTTTGGAGCTTAGGGAGAAAATCTAAATAATCTGGATTTCGGCGTTTTCACTAATAGGATATGAAAACAGTTTTAGCGACGAAAACAACTTAAAATATTGAAAATGGATTTATGATTTTAATTTATAACTCGACAGTACATAACAGCACTGAGAAATTGCACGATAACTAGAAAATCAAGTATCTGAAAAATTCGTTATCAACGAGTACAGGACATCGAGCATTCCATGTGGCATGAATAATGGTCGTCTTCTTTTGTAAAGAAGACTTTATCGATCCATTTTTTCAGCGAATTTGTTTTCATGCGATAGAGTGAGACATACTATATACAATGTATTGTTTTGTCCTATTTTCCTTCTGAGAGGTTTTAGAAGAAATCACTGCTTATGTGGTACAGCTGTCTCCATCGTCTGATACTGCCTTGTCCTGCAAGTTCCCCCATTCTATCATTAGAGTCAGTTTTTCTCTTGGATAACTAGATTCAATATAAGATAAACTTTCTCTAGATCTACTTTAGAATCAGTTTGGTCTGTTATTAGCAAAATTGGGTACTCATTACCTCACCTAGGTAGCGCCAGCTGTAGCTCGGATACCCGTAGTGAGCATCATCTGGTGGCGCTGCTCATTGAACGCGGCTCATTGAACAGGATGATAGGTAGAAGGGAACAGGTGTAAGGAGTACATCGTCTTATGCAACCCAGACAGAAAAGATGAGGATAAGAGGAAAACCTGTGACGTTGCGTGGGGGGACCACTATTCATGACACATGAGCAAACATCCTGGGCCGTGACGAAACCAACACGATTCTGCGAGAGATTGCCTCCACGATACGTATAACTACATCGTCGGTGCAGGCCGGCTACATACGACTATCTGTATATATTTTTAATCTTGATCTTGCGAAGTCATCAGATGAATATTTAACATATATTTAAACATTAGTTTTTGATTGCGCGCTCGGTTGCCACGCTGGCAGGCTTCCGTGTTCTTATCTGCCTGAGACAGCATTTTCGCTCTTTTTGGGGCGACTGACCGACAGCCCCTAGAGTTTGAGACCCGATGATGGCAAATTTTTCACTCTACTTTAACAGTGCGAGAAGGAGAATTGTACTGGGTAGCTACTTACCATTAGATTTCCACTTTCTTTCCGCTCAATGTCAGTCTACAAAAGTTTCTTCCTGCTTTGAATAAAAACACGTTTTAAACAATGTATATTATCTGTATCGAGACTATAATTATCGAATAATTATTTTAGATAATCGAGGTGTCTATGGAAAACATCATCACAAATGGGAAACATCAAAACGTCAAAAATAAAGCTCGTAAGAAATTTTAAGTAAATTTTGTCTAATGAACTCTTTCAATATATCGAATGGCTGAATCGCAATTCGTACTAAAAAGTTGGTTTGAAAAAAAACATGTTCTATGCAACAATTTGCATTGCAGAAGCATTTCCAGAAACAATCCATAAATATATAAATTCTGTATTATTTACAAAAGAAAACAGTATATTTGTTCAGTAATAAAATTTCATTGATATAAAAAACACCCAATTTCCACAATTCGACAGCTTTTTTTGTGTTAATTTTTCTCTTTGAACAAATATATTCATTTCTTTGTAATTACATATTTCTGTTGTGTTTATATGATTCTACAATGCAAATGTTTGAATAGGAAATATTTTTCAATCCAACTTTGGAATGCTTATTGCGGTTCAGCTATTCCGAAACGCTAAGACATTTCTCAGACAAAAAATGCTTAAAATTGTCTTAGAAGCGTATTTTAGAACTTTTGATGTTTCCTCTCTGGACATTCTGTACATACGGGTAGAAGAAATTATGCGCACACAACATATCGTCCCAATTGTCACAAAATATTACACTGTTAGGTGTGATCAGTGTGTGCGGGGTTGTTCCACGCACGAGGGGGCAGATAAAACGGCCCAAACGCGTGATCCAGAGGAAGCAGGTTAATTTCTTTTGAAAGGCAAATCAGATTCTCCGCCCTCACGCATGCGGCGCCGGCCGGGGCGAGGTGGGGCCGCGTCAAGTCTCCAATTACGGCGTGCGGCGCAGGTGCGACGCGGGGCGACAGGCCGAGCCGCGCCGCGCCGCTCTGCATGCGAACCGCGTCGCGAAGAAAGAGAGTTGCGCCACCCAATTAGCGCGTGAGCGGGGCTTCGGCGTAGAACGGGGAATAAACGCATCGCTATTCCGAGCCGGCGTGCGCTCTACTCCCACGCAGATCGGATTTCCGGAGCTACGTGCACGGCGTACCGCGCGATTTCGTTTGGTTCTGTTCATTATCTACTTCTTAATGAAAATAAATATATTTATTTTGAAATGAATTTCAATTTGAATGAACAAATGTTCTACATAATTGTGAAGCTGGTATATTTTTTAGGATTTTTGCAACTTTAAAATTTTACGAATTTGTAAAGATACCGTAATATTAAGGATTATTGTATTACACTGAATGCAATTGCTATGCTAAATAGAGCTAGATGCAGCATTCTATGTTCTTATTACATTTGCCACTCATACCTGTGTTAACTCGTAACTGATGTGTTTTGTAAATTTTTTAACGAATATAACTCCCCTTAATGAAGTTTGAGATAACTGTACCTCAACAGGGATCTGGCATTAAGAAAGTAAAAATTATTCAGCATCCTCATGTTCTTTAATCAATCTGAAAATGTATTGTTCCGTCTCTTTTTCGTCTTCGTTTTCTGACAATTGAACCAGCACATGAAAATCCGTCCTTAAATCACTTGGTTGGAGTGTGCAGCTGGCGCATGTCTGTTCCCGCTACCCCATCCCTGCTGCTGTTACCGGAGTTTCGATCCGCACTGCAACTAACTCGATTTAGGGCAGTGGCCCTGGCGTCGCTCCCGGCACATCACACCGGCGTGGCGCTGCTGTTGCTAGCACTAGCCTCTGTTCCGCGACTAGCAGCCTCCGCCGCCCTCACCCACATCGTCACGCCCTCGCTGTCCCTGCAGCCGCCGCCACTGACTTCGCCTCCGCACCATCCTCCTCACAATGCATCGACTGCCAACGTCACAACCCGTCGTCCTGGAACTGTCCTTGGCGAAAGTGCCACCGGAATATGACATCGTTGCCACAGGCTTGACCAACCGTTGTCACTAACGCTCAATCAGCGATGATCGTGTACACCTAGATTTCCATAGTTTACATGCAAATTATGTGTAGACAACGTACACTGCGTGGTCTGTACAGAGAAACGGTACTCTACAAATATAGTTTTTCATGGTTCGAAACATGTCAACTTGTGTTCAGCAGTCTGCGTAATTATTTTAAAGCTCTGGGATATTTACAAAACAAAAAAAAATTTAAAGTATGTTGATTTCTTTAACAAAAATTAACCGACAATCAATAATATATCATATTAGATGCGATATGCTATCCAATTGTATATCGTTAAATTCACAATGATATACCAAACTTAAAAAATGTTGGATTGAATTTATATTTGTCAACGATGTTGATGTTGCCGATGTTTTTTTCTAGAATTTTGTTTTCTCTTCCTGTAAAAGAGGAAATATAAAACAGTGTAAAGTGGATCAAAATTTGATATATTATTTAAAAACCAGGGACTTAAGGAGTAAAGGGTATTTGAAAAAATGCTATTTTAGTACACATTTTTTTTCTCTTGTAAGCCCATAACATCATTATTTTACAGTGAATGATTTTAAACATATACACGTATTCACAGAAAATCTAACATATGTAATTATTTACAATTTAGAGATTTAGAGAAATGCGATAAGTCCAATTTTAACCCTTCTTTACTCCTTCTGGAAAATTTGGCGCAAATGTGAGGGGGTTCCGGAGAAAACGTTACTGCTATTTTGGGTCTCATTAGATAACTAGAGAATACCTGGCTTCCCATCATGTTTAGTTCAAACATCAACACGCAAGGCCGATTCATCTTCAATGGCGGCATTTATACCGCCCGCTAGATCCTTCGAAGGGTAAAAATATCTTTATTAATGAGCTTGTTTGGATATATTGGGAAATATCTTGCGGGGAAAATCGTTTCAATGGTTTATTGGTTGACGATGGCCACAGACGGAGAGACAAACGCACGTTTTGCGGTCAAACAATTGTTCAATGTCAAGGACTCACAAATCGTGGAATTTGACCACTCACCGTGATACATGAAATAATTTACTACGTATAGAAACAAGATTTATCCACTTTTTCGATACTAGAGCCCTACCATATGAATTTTTTGGTCGAAAAATTACCGAATTCTCCAGAAGCTTTAGAATACTTTCTGTATATTACATAAATTCCTAGGAGAATATAAAATTATTAAATTCTGAGTCATTTTACCCTCCTTATCAGAGTAAAGCAGTTCATTTAAAAATTTTCGCATATACATAGTACATACATTTCATAGTACAAAAAAAGTATTGTAATGATGGGGCAGAATACTTCAATTTTTCGACAAAATATTTCGTTATGTTTTCTTCTTGCGATGGCAAGAAGAATTGTATAAAAATTTATTTTGACGAATGTTTTCAAAATCGTTTAGTGAAACTAGACGAAATATCTCAAGATGATACATACACGTAGTAAAAAAATATTATTCACTAACTGACGTCAATGTTTCTTCCTTTAGTCTTAAAATGAGTTCTCAAAATGTGTAAATAATTTGCACCATCAACCTATTTCGATGACGGGCTTTAAAAACAGCTTCATTCCTGCGGTAACGACGTAAGAAAGAAGCAAAGAAAATCTCCTCGTCCATGCAAAGTCCGTCGCTGCAGAAAGCAAAGTTTCGGCAGTAAACACACTCATCAAAGCAGCGACAAGTTGCGCGCACGTCTTTGCCGTTTACGCGGACGGATTACGCTCCTCGCCCCAGCCTCCTCGCCCCGGGCGGCCGAGGGAATTAATCTAACGAGCGGCTTCTTTCTCTTTGTAACAAGCGCTCAAAGTCATAGTGCGATTGCCGCCAGGGCGCGCTCGCTGCTCTTTCACGGCCGGCTTTGTTCCCTTCGGCGCGGCGTTCGTCAAGGAAGTGTGTTTGTACGCAGGCGCGGGAAAAAGCTCTCGCTTTTGTTAACTCGATTTATCATCTTGGGAGTCAAGAAGCTTTTAGTGAAGCCGGGACACATATTTCAAACCCCCCATTCCGTGGATTTTGTTCTTCTTCACTTCTAACGAACCTCCGCCAGAATCGTAAAAAAAAGAGGGAGCTTGAAGTATTAAAGAATTATTTCCAGGGATCCAAAGTGCAGCTCTAAATGGAAAATTCTTGACTTCAAAATGGTGTATTCGGGAATCTTTATAGTGCAGTTTGGTGCTGTATTAGCGTAATCAAAGTCGAGAAAAAAATGTTTGCAACATCTTATTTCCTTTTGTGAATACAGAATGAAAGAAAATGATAAAAATATTGTTAGGAAATTATTGTTCAAACAATGGAAACAAATTTTAAAAAATCTACATATGTGACTTAGAAAAAAGTTTTGTAAGTTAGAAATTGGGAGACACTGTGGCTAAGTTTGAGCGCGCTGGATTCATGGTATCTTTATTTCTACCTTTTTAAGTTGATCATCATTTAATGTATTTGAATATATTAAGAGTACAAGATATATTAAAATAATTCGAACAGTCATCAAAAATACATAGGTTCTTATTTTACAAGCGGTTCTGTAATGTAACTGTTCGTAAGTGCCACTTTTTCTTCATCTATACTTGTACCTTTATAAGTTAGAAACATGTTTTTCATTCTATAAAAAAGGTATAAATGCTCATGTTTCGTGCCTAATATCATGTAGGGACCCCACAAGCACGCAGAAATGCCGCAACACGACGTGGCATGGAGTCGACTAATTTATGAAGTAGTGCTGGAGGTAATTATATGCTAATTATATTCATGTCTGAGAATTTTAGTATCATGTAGAAATATTTAAATATAGAACAGTGTTCCTGGAGCCACTCTGTAGCAATTCTGGACGTGTAGTCTGTCGCATTGTTCTGCTGGAAATGCCCATGTCCTTCGGGATGCACAATGGACATGAATGAATACAGGTGATGAGACAGGATGCTTACGTACGTGTCACCTGCCAGAATCGTATTTAGACGTATCAGGGATTCCATATAACTTCAACTGCACACTCCCCATACCATCACAGAGCCTTCACCAGCTTGAACAGTCCCTTGTCGACATGTAGGGATCATGGATTCATGAGGTTGTTGCCATACGTCCATCCACTCGAAACAATGTGAAACGAGACTCGCCAGACCAGGCAAAGTGTTTCCAGACATCAACAGTCCAATGTCGGTGTAGACGGGCTCAGGCGAGGCGTAAAGCTTTGTGTCGCCCAGTCATCAAGGGTAAATGAGAGAGCCTTCGTCTCCAAAACCCCATAACAATAATGTCTCTTTGAATGGTTTCCACGCTGATGGCATGACATTGAAATTTGCAGCAATTTGCGGAAGGGTTGCACTGTTGCCACGTGTAATGATTCTCCTCAGTCGTCGTCGGTCCCGTTTTTGCATGATTTTTTTGCGGTCACAGAGATGCCGGAGGTTTGATGTTTTACCGGATTCTCGGTACTCACGGTACACTCGTGAAATGGTCGTACGGGAAAATCTAAATTTTATCGCGATCTCAAAGATGTTATGCCTCATCTATCTTGATCCGAACCTAACATCACGTTCAAACTCACTTAAATCGTGATAACGTGACATTGTAGCAGCAGTAACTGATCTAACAACTGTTTTCGGTTTTCTCATAGACTCCGGTTTTCTTATATACTCATTGCCGACCGGTGCGCCGTATTCTGGTTAATTCCAGATCTCTTTATTTCAATAAGCTTGGATGTACCAGAATTTTTGGCTCATCAGTGCATTAATGACATTTCCTCCGTGTCACAAGCAACAACACTTTTTGTAGTATGCTCTGAAGAAGGCCACAATACGCTGGCCGAAATGCTAGCCACCGCGTCAGTGACGCGGCTCGTCCCGAATAGCCTAGATAACACTTTATGCGGCCACGTTCTGATGTAGTTAAGGTAATTTCATGAACCTGCAGTGAATTTGTATATACAGGTTGCCTAGCGTTCAGGGGCATATATCACGCGTGTAACTTCTTTTTTTGGGGGGGGGGTACATAAGGTCGCATCAACATCTATGCCATTAGCGGCCACTATTGGTTTTGACGTTATGGGAAACTGTGAATTATGTGAAATGATATGATGGTGATGGGGTGGATAAGACGAACACAAATACAACAATGTCCGAGGGGAGGTTCGAACTCTTGGTCCTTCGACCCTAGGTCGGTGCGGCGCTACTGCATACTGCCTGCCGGATTGGCGTGTGTAACTTTGTTAAATAAAATTTCCCTTCATGCGTTAATTGGAGGAAAATTATCGTTTTCTTATTTGTACACCCTATATGTTTCTAATATTTATCCTTAGTCACCCAAAAATACTAGAAGTTGCAAAATGGCGCGGGAATAGGAAAACTTCCTTGTTAATGTTTTGCGAAAAATTAATATCCGGCATCATACGGCATTTCAGTTTGATATTAACATAAATTCTCGGCTATCCGGGAGACGCCGCGTCGTTGGCTGGGGTGCGCACGTTTCGCCTGACATGACGCAGGCTTCCTTAGGGCAGTGCCGCTGCCCTCATTGCGTCCTCACTGCCGTGAGGAAGCCTGCGACGTGTCAGGCGAAACGTCGGCACCCCAGCCAACGACGCGGCGTCTCCCGGATAGCCGAGAATTTATGAATTCGAGCCGCGGAAGTTTACGTGTACATTTGATATTAACATATTAAAATAAGTATATCTTCAATTAATATTGTAAAAGACACTTCTCTACAAAATGTAATTCAATTAGTATTCAAGTCAGATTAGCGGGTACTGTTAAGTTTTGTTGATTAGGTATTTTTGCATATGAATATCTCCACATGTTCTTGTATCTAACAAGGTCATACAAATAGAGTTTATTTATTCAAATTAAAATGAGTTTGGTGAACAAAAGCAATATCCAAACGTGTGTAATAATTCCAACTTTAATAAAAATAATGACCTAACGTAGTATGATGGATGATATCTTCTTTAAAAAACGCTGTACAAATATGGATTTGTGGTTATGTTGGTAAAAGTTCACTCATGAGCTGAAATAAATTCTCCCTTTGGGACCAAAAACCGCTGACAGGATTTAATGATGGATTGATAGTCGGCATTGTGAATGATCTGCTGGTGAATTAATTAATTATTCATTTCGAACTGTTGTATAAATGATAATCCATTTAATACCATGGACATTTTTGTAGGGCAAGAAAATTTGAAAATGTTTAAAATTGCAGTGGACGGATACAATCATCATAATTTTCATTATATTGTAAAAAAACAAAGGCATGTTGCAGAAAACCCATGTTTTTGTTTTATTAAAATTAAGGGTTTTCATCAATTTACCGAATATATAAATAAATATATAGAATAACATAATCGGTTATAAACTAACTTCTCAGTACGCACTAATAAAAAAAATTATTTCTGCAAAAACGTTAAAATACTGTATTTATGCAATCCACAACATGAATCAGTTATAAAATATACTTTTACTGTCAAATTTCATTTACAATTTTGTCAAGATAGATTAAAAATGAAAACAATGGAGTAAATTAGTTGTTCTGTTTCTGTTTGCAGTTGAGCGTGCTCCTAGTTTTCCGACTAGCCCTTCTGCAGGGTTCCCTTCCGCGCTTTTCCAACCAGGACAACCCGGCTGCCTTCCACCCGAGCCGCCTTGTCAGGTAAGAACCATCCGGTGCTCACATTCTTTCATTTATTGCAGAATGACTACCCGATACAAATTAGAAACTAGGTGCTACAACAAATCTTCTTGCATTATCTCTAAATTTGCAATTTCAGAAAATTCTTAGAATTCAACGAAAATGAGACCCGCGCCTTTATTATTACCGTTGTTTCTTCTGTCAGTGTAAGAAATTTGAAGTAAAAATTTGGAGCGATTTTTGAGAAAGTGATTTTCTTAGAAATTGCATAAACCTCAAGCACAAATTACTCACAAACTGCTCATCTTTTCAAGAAATTGTGCATGACATTTTTTAAATAAGGTTTTATACAACAGACTTTCCCTTGGGCAAAAGTGCCAAACTTCAATTTTGTAGTTTTAAAATGTTGGCTTTATACAATTTTCGAAAAAAAGGCAGGCTTGCATTTTGACCTGAAGAAGGTCACACAATGGCAGCTGGAACGTTGACATCTGGGCCTAGTAAGCGGCGTCTCCCGAAAAGCCAAGTGACTGCTGATTCCGGCCGCGGAAACCCTCTCTCTCTCTCTCATACTGGGACATTGGCAAATACTCAAATAGCATAGATCGCTCGAAATTCTATTGCCCGGACACCACAATTTACAGTAGGCGGTGAAGGAATCGGATCGCTTTGAAGAAAAGGGTTCTTCGTAACAGTTTCCCCTCTGCAGGGTTGTCGCGAGTTTTGGTGAAAGGGAGCACCCACCAACGCATGGAAGGTGAAAAAGACCGTGGTTTACAGAATTTATAGTGACTTTTCATGTAGCGAAGCCTTCTTCCAGGGTAGGTGGCGGCGCGACACGTGCCTCCGGTATCACTGGTGGTAACACAAAAAGAAGAATACCGAGGGGCAAAATCCTCGCCTTTTAATAGCCTTTGAACAACTGACGTCGGGAATTGACAACTTGCTAACCCACTGGCTTCAGCATATCACGATATACCGAATGCCAAATCGCGACAGGGTAATTATCGTTTTCTCTATTTGTTATGTGTAACATATACGTTCATTATAATGGGATAATTCAAACTTAAATGATAATTTCAACTACGAAAATATGTCCCAATATAAATATATATTGATGAAACGGTATGATCAAGAATATGAGCTTGGAAATATTTTTTTTTTGTTTTAACAAAACACCCGATAAAACACTGAAGGAATGTAGTATTATTTAGAACAACTGTTCTGGAAATGTTCAATATTTGTTCTAGAGTACCGTATTTTGAAGTAGGTAGAGTCCGTATCCCCCAAGACATGCAGGAATGCGATACCATTTGTTGTATTTTTTATTATTGAATTTTAATTCTTAACTCTAGATTGCAATGGCGTTGTCTGACAGACGTTGCCCCTCCCCCTTCTCCTCACTCCCCGTTTCAGAAACTCTGTGTACCTTCGTTGAATGACTAGCCAGTAAAATACAAGTATCGTTTTGCGCGTGCTTATTTCCGGTTTATGCTCTTTTAACACGCGTCGTCCAATAGACTACAGCTTTGTAGTTATGTCAGTAATATTTTTGGTTCTTTATTTGCTAATATTGTAAATAATGAATACAAAATCTTTATCTTGTGGCATTCAAGTTTTGTTCCGAACATTACGAAATCATAATGGGACGATGACGATCATAACGAAGGTCGCGTGACGAGGTGGAGACTTTTCAAAAGCCATGTGTGGACAGCACCAAGCCTTTGCTGTGACAGTCAAGTGACTTAGGCGCATTTATAAAACCCTTTCAGATGTATTTTGTAACTCCATATCTAACATTTCAATCCATTCATTTAGTGTTTCATTGTAAAAACGAGTTCTTCTTTATTTTTACCCAAAGTAGTCTGCCAGATCTTTGGTAATAATGTTTGGTACAGGGTGCGTTTATAAAATATGGTTAATAAATAATTTTAACGTACGTGGGAATATAAAAACAGAAAACAATATTTTTAAATGTTATTTTATTTTAGATGTTGCGCAGTAGAAATCTTCGACATATGAATATTTATTTAAAAGAGTAAAGCGTCGGCGACGCCCCATTCAGCTACTACAATGTTCTCCAATTCAATCTCCTGTATCTTCACCTTGTTTTGCAGTATCAGATTTCCAATATACAAACCCCATCTATTTTATCTCGGGAACTGGAACGCCCTTATTTTCTTTTCATTTCCAGAGAAAAGTCATGCACAGTTTGGATTTTTGAGTAACTAGTTCAACATTTTTTATGTTTCTGCTATTGCTCAATGGGTATCTACATCAACTGATACTAAAATAAGTTTGCATAGTTTTTATTGGCACGACTTTCTGAAAGGGAAATCTGGAGTTTCCCCGTAGGCTTTGAGATGGTTACTATTTTTTTGTAAACATTCGATAAGCCTTGAGTGACGAAACAATAATTAATGATTCACAAATTTTCTAGTTATTAAAATCTTAAACGATTAAACAGTAACTTTTTTCTAGACAATGATGCAGTTGTTGCGTTTATAGTGCAGAAAGAAACCGTTAATTTTCTTTTGCTTTTCCTGTAGAATTTAAATCTTTTGATTTGTGTTACTTTTCGTGCAGGTGACCGATGTGTCTTTACTTAGTAAGATAATATCATATTAGTTGACCCTTGATAAGCAAGCAAAACGCCTCTTGAAGTCATGAAAAGTCGACTTCTTTCGGTAAAGCCGAAAGTCGAGGACTTCTCAGTTTCGCGGATTGTGGGTGGTACGCAATGGTACGCATGATTTCCTTAAGATATTACCAGAGATAACGTCGTAATATTTGGGGAAGTTGATAGGTTTTGATATACTCGTAAGTTGTGATCCTGCAAGACGGTTACATGCTACTAAATTTTAATTTTTGTTGTTGAAAAAGACTGTGGTTTCTCGTAAGAACAAACGGTTGACAGGAAGTCGATAACGAATCTCAGTCTGACAATTGAGACGTTACAGTATGCGTCTGTTAAAATGCAAACCAGATAAAGAAGAATGTGAGCCTGAATGGACAGACGCAGGGCATTCTCCATCAAATGCGCCTATTGCAGGCTATGCCGATCCGTTCATGCACTGTTCAAAGTGAAAACTTAAGACATGTAATGAGTATACTGCTTAAAAAGTTTAAAATCCTTGGAGACCGGCCTATTTTTCTCTATGAAGAGTGAAAAAAATTATTTAAATGAAATCTATTGGTCACTGGTCAAGGATAGAGGTTGGCAGTGTTACGGGATAGCCGGATTACTTTGATTTGTAAGAAAAATATTCCGTTTCTAAAAACCGGATGGAAGAAGAGGCGATGAAGCTGTATATTACCATATATTATCAATTTACCATTAAAGAAGTAACTTACTTTCAAGAAGCAATTGTAATATATTAACATGCCAAAATCATTTTATAATTATTGAATTGATCTGTTGTTTAAATATAATAATTGTAAATTAAACTGAGAGCTATCCATGAAAAATTTACAATTTATTCATAATTTACTTAGGATTTATCTCTATTGCTTTGCAAATACTCAGAAAAAAAACATACGTCAAACACAGTAGCTTAGTGCAGCGCATACGAGAAAACAAAGAAAGAACAAATAAACAAACATGATGATACTATACTTAGCCACACAGAACTACAAAGCCCATGCGTCACTGCAAATGTGTCGTGCAGAGAGGTGCAAGTCCGTTGTACACCGTAAATTTCTCACTCACGGCAAGGCCTTTCCTTCCTTCGCTCCCCTTTTGTAGATACCGATCCACGCACGAGAAAGCTTTTCTAGTCACTGTGTCTACATGGCAAGTCGCTTACACTGCCCTTTGAACTTCCTCATCGTACATTCACTGTCCCTTGCTCGTGTTGTCGAAGCTCTTCTCGTTGTACAGACACGAACCTTATTACGTCCTTTGATTAGAGACGAAATTGCGTAAATTTAATTACATTATCTACTTAAAATTGCTTGAGAATACACATTTTTTCATAATCTTTAACACTTCGGTTCGTTTAAAAAAAGAGCGACTTTTTCACCAAACGTACTCTACTTGTGTTTCTCCATTTCGCAAAAACGTAACGAAAGGATCCTTCATTTCTACATACGAAAATTCTTCTCAATTAGAAGTCTGTTCGAGCCCTACTCTACAGAGTAATTCATATTCAGATCCCGTGCTTCCATTTCCGTTTGACACATTCTCCACGGCGTCGCTCTCCTCCGAACGCGAGACGCACGCCATTTGCGCAGTCTGTCCGCTCAAGTTTGTCCGGACGCGCGGGGCTGTCTGGCCCCTTCTTCTATTTACCTTTCCTACAGAGGCCAACTCTAATTACGATTCAGTTTTTCCCTCCGCGGCCGGCGCGTCGCCGGCGCCGACCTCCGCCCTACTTAGGGAGGAAGTCTGGCAAGAAGAAACTCTCTCTTGTTTTCTGTACTCCGTCGACTTAACTTTTCTTCACTTCGTCGTGGCAGCCCCCACCCCCTCTGGCTCTGGCAGGGCCGCGCGGCTTCTCCGCTTTCTTCCGAATTCAATAAGTTAATTCTTCCCCGCGCCGCGGCCGTCGCAGGGCCCCGGGCGGCGCCTGGCCTCCGGAGTTACACGCCTTCCCCCTCCGCGTCCGTGATCCTCGAGTCGGGCTCTCGCGCCGTTATCCGTTCGGGGATTCCTTATTCCTCGGCGAGGTTGTACGATAGAAGAAAATTCGGCGATACCCAGATGCTTGTGCGATATTAAAAACCCACATTCTAATTCATATTGTCATTCCATATTTTGACATATCACGTTTCCTAAGGCCTCCAGGAGCCAGAGTGGCTGTAATGGCTTGTTCAATTGACTGGTCAAAGCAGCGCGATGGGTCAAATAGCAGTAGCCTCCTGTATCATATCTTATGAAGACGGATAATTAGGCATTATATTACTTAAAATTATACAGTCGGAGCCGCCAAAAGACTATTGATAATTTAGAAGTATACAGTCAACAGCGTCTGTATATCTGTTCCTATACATAGGTGTAATCACTACAATATTGTTAAATTAATATAGTGTACTGAATTATCCAAATAATAGTTATTAGCGTACCTAGAAATATTATGAGTGTAATTACTGCGAGAGGCCTAAAGTTAAATTCGAGTTGGAACGTGGCGGACCCGAGATGTTAAATTTGAAAGACGCAATAATAAGATTGTAACATTTCGTGGTATGTTCATCATTTTATTGGTCACTAAAAAATCTCATGATTTATTCGAATATTTACATTATTGCGATAGTAAACTAATGAATTCTATTGCTGCGGCACGTTACTAGGATATTATAGGGGTTACTTGCAATATATCCATTTAAACGATATTTCGCATACCGTGGTTCGAGAAAAGAAGGACGCAAATAATTCTCATGGACCTAAAGGTACGTAAAGGAATGACGTTCGGTGTGAAAGAGGGCGCATCAATTCCCAGTGATCTTCAGCCACCTTCAGATCGTCAGCGAATATGATTACCAGAGAAGAGTTGTGGAGCAGGAAGCAAGGTGCCTCACTGAGAGAAGACACCTTGAAGGACCCCCCTCCCACCCGCCAACCGAAGTATAGGACGGCGCCGAATCTCGCATTTACAAGGGAGTAACACCGCCTCCTCTCGACTACAACATGCACTGTACTTACGGGACTGATGATCAAAGTAGTCACGCCTGGAAGCACAACCCTACATGTCAATGGGTATAGGTATCGGAATGCCCTAAAATCACAATTTAATTCCCCACGAATTTATGGCGGCCAATATCAGGGAGGTCTGTCTTAAATTTCGTGACACCTTTGGATGCCGTAGAGAGGAGACTTCTTCGTAGCATTTACCACTTGAGCATGACTCTGCTGGGCTAGCCGACCTCGCATATCTCAAGTATATGACGGAATGTGTGCCTTATCCACTGGGATTGCAACTTTTAATGATTTATGATAGCCTTCGCCGCAGCATAGCTTGGATAATCAAAAACACTACATAATTAGCAAACCCGCTCATATGCAAATAGCCGATGGCCAAATAAGCATCAGCTGGGAATTTATAGGAAGATGAAACAAACAAATTAGTCTGTCAGTTTGAAAGAAATACTTATTACCGTTTGTCTTCCGAATGAATCATAAAAAATGAAGATACACAAGGACAAAAGCTTTTTAAAGAGATTGATAAGAAATGTGATTTCTTGCAATGGGCACCGTACCCCGTGAGTTAAGACGACACTTGCAAACTTACAGTATGTGGAGGCAGTTCACTGGAAAATATCGTGTCTATAGCGTAACATTAAATTATTATTTTCCTTTCTGTCTGTAGATGTTACAAATTTATCAGACTGTATTTTCTGTTTATGACGATAGTCATATACAAAATTATCCGTCTGTAAAATAAAGACCAAATAGTCTGACAAAGTTATAGCGTAATAATATTATAAAAACAGTTAATTATTTGAAGTAGAATGAGGTTTATGACCTAGCGTACTGCCCCTTGCGTACTGCTGCACAAAGATGGCTTGAAAGAACTAATGTGTTTGAATCCACCATCCACACCATTCCCCGGAATCTACGCAAAAACATCTTCGATTTCCCTCTCTTCCTACCTGATCTCCCACTTTCGCCTGTCCTCCTCGCGTCGGCCCTCGACCCTCTCCTCTCGACGTCGGCGTCTCAGCGTCTTCGCGAGGGGAACCCCAAGCGATCGACCCGCACCCTGGCGGCACTTGGACGCGACCTCACAAAGAAGTTGCATAATGCATCGGAGGCGCAACGCGGCAGCGGCGATACCAGCGCTCGGCGCGGCGCGGCGGCGGAGGAGAAGGTAAAAATCTATTGAGTAGACTTCTTTTGCATAAAGAGAAAGGAAGTGTGCGGGGGTTGTTAAACATTATTCATCCTTATTCATTGTCTTTCCTTCCCTTCGGTATCGCTGTTCTTTTTCGCAAAGCTCTCGGAAAGAAGCCGGGTAGGATCCAGAAACATTTTTTCTCGTTTAATTTCTCCTTTTAAGGACGCTTTCCATCCGCTTGGCTCCCCCCGTTCTACTTCCTGCAGTTTCTTTTTCTTAATTTACAGGCGAGCGTGAAAATTTTTATTAAGGCGCGAGAAAAACAAGCACTTTTAGAAGCCATAGCCTTGTGTGTTGCGATTCTTCACTTGTGAAATTTTGTCGTTGAAAAATTGTCATCGTTCTTTACGTGTTGCTATATTGACAATCACTATGTTGAATATAGTTGAAATAAATAAAATACGTTACAACGGTGTCTAAAATGAGAATCAATTAGTCGTTTTTTTTGTTTTCTGCTTCCGTGGTTTCCTGCTGCCATGTTATTTGCTTGCATTGGTAGGCAGCTCCACATGAATTTGTGATTGGCAGGTATACGAAATCTCCCTGAAACAGAACATTGCCTGTAAATTACAAGTGCATGATCAGTTGCATACCAATCAGGGGCATGTTTCGCACGTGCAAGTCTGAACTTCGACACTTGAAACCCACCACTTCTTCTTTGAATTAAAATTCCTTCCTTTGTACACCTCTTACTTTCCCTAGATGTTTGTAATATTTGTACTGAGACACTTTGCAAATGCCCAAAATATTGGTCTTTTAGTTTTTGGCCGAACTGTTATTAATAAATTTTCGACAATGTTACTTATCGAATGGAATTAAGAAGGTAAGCCCACTTGTGTATTTTTACGTGTCCACACTAAGAACAAAGTCACGAGCCGCCAAAGTAATTTTTACAAGTCTCAGTTACACTCATAGTCGTGGAAGGGTTAACTTAACCCATCGGTACTTTTACTTTCTCGTACGATACATTTATGCGAAAGTAATATGATGAACATTGTCAACAATGAACATTGTGAATTGTGAACGATTGTCATTCGCTCCGTTCACGGACGTCATTTACCGTCAACCACAGTGTGACTGATCATTCATCTCGTGGGACGGAATGTGTTCTAAAGTAAAATGCTTTTCATCATTTGAATCACTCGGGGAGAGAATGAGAAAAACAAATAACTCTTGTCAATGATGGTAACCCAAACATACGATCTGTGAAAAGAGAGGCAATGAGTGTGTTATTACCGATTCTTTTTTTATTGAAATTACTTGCTCCCAACCACTGGTAAACTGGCTGAATGGTGTATTATCACCGCGTCTTGCAACAAATAATAATAATAGTATGCGAACGCCAGATCGCAAACGAATTCGCTGAGAGACTGTAGGGAAGGAAGGAGGGCCAAATTCAGCGATCTGCGGAAACTAAAATATTTTCATATTTTTTGTGAAGCGACCAGAAGTCTAAATTAATAATGTGTAGAACGTACAAGCTCATAAAGTAACAATTACGTAAACTAGGTACGTTATTTGGGAATTCACATTAAAATAAGGAATGGTATAAATGTTAAGGCATCGAAGTACCACATGCTAGTCTGACGAAATTACGTTCTAACAGAGTATTATATTTTTTGCAGGTATTAAGCATGATGCAATTTAATTGTTTGTAAGGCATATGTGTTCCCAGATTTGAAGAAATTGTTCGCTTACTATATTAAAGAATAACTCTCCTTCAAAAAACAGTTTTAGTTTTAAAAGGAATATTACTTTTGAAACTATTTGAACGTATCGGTGTTATTTTTATACTAAAAAGATAGAACTGTTTGCTTATGTACAGAATGGCCGAAAAAATGTAGATAATACGAAAAAGGTGGACACATTCTTTGGTATATTTGTTATTTACTATAACCTCGATCTTTTTAGTGATATGCACTAAAAGTTGTGCCATCTAAAATAATCAATTCCGACATTTAACTCAACGTAGTGCACTGAAACTACTGCGTGCAAATTTTAATTATTTTTCCCAAAATAATATAATAATATATCACAACACATGAAAACATCTCTAACGTCTTTTTGAGACAGTACTCTTCCTTTTGGTCCCAATGCGTAGAAGATATGACGCCTCAACCACGCAATTCAGTTGAAGGCGGAGCCCCTTTCATTTTCAATGAAGCATATCGCACTTCTTGCCGCCTTATTCGAATGCACTTCCATCACAGCAATATTAAATAGTAACAGGAAAAGGTTGGTTCTTTTTTCTCTTCTTCCTCTCGAGTGCTTCTCTTCAGCTGTCAAGCACCGCTGAAATAAATGATATTGATATAAGATATCTACTTTTCGTGATGCGGACAGAAGTTTGCTTGCACGTTTTTTCATGGCGGTCTCTTTGCAGTCGACGAAGAGAGTTTTTGAGAACATCTTTTGTGAGCGATTTCAACTTTTCGGACTGCCATTTCCTTCTCTCAAGGACAAGATGCAAGACTTTGCTCGACTTTTTATGTATTCTCTTTATTGGAATGCTATGATGGCCCGCATGATGGGTTAATAACAAAGTTTCGTTCAAATACATCTTACCTGTAGGAGTCGATAAAGAAACGCATTTGGAATAATCATCAGTCAAGAATTTACGGGAAACACTTGGCATCTTTTTTGGAAGAATTCAGTCGCATTTTAAAATTGGATATATCTTCCAATTTTAAATAAACCCATTTCTGATTGGACCTCCCCTGTTTGTTTTACTACCATTAATTATATCGCAATATCAACATAATAATGTTTGTATCTACGGGCTACTTGGTCTAGCAATCTGACTGTCTCTACTCTTTGTACCCCTTCCAATTACTGAAATAAACATTTGAATAATCACGCAACCGTACCATCGGGGTCGGTCGAATCGAAGTAGTCCGGTCATGATAAATTTTATTTAGCGGGATCGATAGCCCACCTGTACAGGATTTCGGCGGTGAAATATTTACGTATGCTAATATGTATCTTTTTCTGTGCGTGTTCGAGAATACCCCTTTCTGTTACCCAGGAATAATAACACTTACTTCTGTAGAATAACTTATGCTCTTTGTGTTTTGCGAGAAACATACATAAAGACAAATATCCCAGTTGAAAACAAATTAACTATTTCAAAACAAACGTGAACAAGACATGATTATGAAATTCCTCATTGTCACTTTGCATATTATTCTTTTGCACTTCCCTTCCTTAATGGATGCATAGCCATCTACCTCTTTGAATATTAATTTAATTCTAATTTTAAGACAAAACTTGATCTTTCTACACTAGGTGAAATTTAAAAATGTGCCCCGCTTGTTTACTTTCCTTTTGTAGAATGGCTGCATTTCGCCATTCTGCCCATGTTCGTTCCACTTCCATTTTGTTGGTTTCAGTCCAGACCCATATGTCCATTCGTCTATGCGCGCAGTTATATCATTTTAATTATGAACTTTTCCTAATAATTCCCTATAATTACATCATACAGTCACTACTAATTTATGAGGCCATCACCTGCGTTCAAAACTATAGCGTTTTAATTGCAAGTTAGTTTTAATTCTAACTTAGCAATATCGAAACGATCATTCTCACATCAGATCGCCACAGCCTCGTCTACCCCATTTGTTCATTCTGCGCGCCCTTCATTTGTTCAGAGCCCTGCGTGAAATTACGTTATTTTAATTTATCACAACATTTTGTATTTTCCCCGCTGTCATTTACATAGGAAGTTTGCTGAAATATTCAGAAAGAAGTTTTGAATAGGATGCATAAAATAATTAATTTGTTTGATACAATTAAACCACGAGGCTGTAAGATTATTTTATAGGCAGATATTTTACAAAGTCTGCATTCAATGTGTTTGTTTTTTATGCAAATCCGAAAAAGACAACGATTAGGCCTCAGATTGTTTATTATTTAAGCGTCGAAGGATGATCGAATTACTTAGTTTTAGATGTTCAAATAATAAAAGTCCTTAACAATGCAGTAACGTCCCAGACAAATGTAGAGAAATGAAGTATTCTGTGGTCCGTCGCTGAAACTCTCTCATCTTTTTCCTTGATATGTGACTCTTAAAATGTATACATTGAAGTTTGTTATATTCCTCGAATTTTCACTTCGGAGATTTAACAAAATATTTAGCATTTCTTGCATATTACCACTCATTATTGTGGTTCGTAACACACAGTGGTGAAGAATGATAGCTGGGTACAGTCAATTTAGGGTGAAAGCGGCAAGTGAAATTTACAAGAATACTAAATACACATAACACACACAAAATGTCCTTTACCCGTCTTTGTCTTGTGCCCACTCATGACCAACAAAACTACAATTATGATTTACTTTTTGAGAATTTTTTACTTTATTTTATTTTTTACTTTATGAGAAACTTTTTTACTCGAATAAGACCTCCTTATGTCGCAACATTTTTGAATGGAAACCAATATCTATAAATATCCTTGAAACTCATTGACGAACACTGGCATTATTTTGTTTCAAAAATACTTCTATAGATTTCCAGAAAATTTTCTCCGCAATTTGCGGACAGAATGTCTGCATTATCCAATGAAGTGTATGACGCATATGAAAACAACACACTAGTCGTTTCGGTCCCCCCTCCTGCGACAAGCCCCTCCCGCTCTAAGCGGCAGGCAGCCTTAAGCGCCGCGCCCCTCGGGGCCGCCCACGCACACTCTCTAATGCGATTGCCAGGGGGCGCTGACGCGGGCGAGGCGTCGTTTCCGTTCTCCCCACCCCACCCCCCGCTAGCGCACCCCGAGGCCCCCACTCCTCAGCCAACGCCACACGCTGACGCGCGCAGGCGTCCAGGGCCTTCGTGCTCGCTTTCCACGATGGAAAGACGTGGATGAGCTTCACCCGTGATGGAAAGATATGGGTGAGCTTTTTCCAGGATGGTAAGGCATGGGTGAACGTCACCCATGATGGAAAGACGGATGATCTTCATTCACGATGAAAAGACATGGGAGTGCTTCATCTACAATTGAAATAACATGGGTGAGCTTCATCCGCGATTGAAAAACATGGGTGAGCTTCATCCAGGATGGTAAGACATGTGTGACCTTAACCCATGATGGAAAGACGGGTGACCTTCAACCACGATAGAAAAGCATGGGCCGTCTTCACCCATGATAGAATGGCATGGGTGTGCTATTGCGCATCGTATCAGACTTCAGCCAATGAGCTTCTGGCACCACTTTGCATCACAAAACTAACAGGAATTTTGAATGTAGCCAGATACCAAAAATTATCACCTTTTTATGTCATTGAAAAATATAGTATATGAATCATTTTAATTTTTTTTTCAATTTAATCTTCATCGTGCTATTTTCATTTAATATCGTCACTTTAAGCCACTTTCAAAATCTTTCTCAACACTTTTCGCTTTCCATTCAGCATGGAGGCCAGCGTCTCACTTGGAATCACAAACGAAGTGCCTGTCGTCCGTGATGTAAACCGGGCGGCGGTGGACGAGCGAAAATCGGTGGGCCGGACTAACTCACCGATGTGTTTCCATCAT
>BOPP01000238.1:211826-223115 GCA_017312745.1 Gryllus bimaculatus | reverse complement strand
GAGTGGAGGGGAGAGGGTGGAGGCTGAGAGTCCGCCCCCCCCTGGCCGTCGCGCAGGCGGTCCCTGGGGGCGATGACCTCCACTTGGCCGCAACCCCCCGAAGCTCACTGACCGCGCAAAGCCCCTCCAAGGATTGGAGCATTCAGTTACGGACCGCTCTTTGGCTGAAGGGCGGAACGTATCACGGCAGAAGGGTTGTGTGTTTTTACTTTACCATTACTTTTAACTATTTCAAAATCCATTTATAGAAGTCAGAACGTTTCTTCAAAAATATTAACATTTCAACCATGTCTTTGCAACAAATGTGTTTGTTCGCCAAGTTTTCTGCAATTAAAATGTCTACTTCTAGAATGACGATATTGCATTCCTATCACGTGGCAAGAAAGTAGTTTTACAGATGTGTAGTGAGGTGTCGTTAGTGTTACAATTACTCAAAAAAATGCATGACATCATCTAAATATCTACAATTTTATGAAGATATGCAGAAAGCATTCAAGTCACAAGAATTAATATGGTTGATAATTGTATGTAAAGTAGGGACGCAGTCGTGTTTTAAAATTTCGAGCAGCAATTATGCACCCAAAAATTAGATATGTGTGGTATGTGTCTGTACTAAAAATTAGAAAAGTTCTACATTTTCACTACACGGAAACCCTGGAATATTGTTTCGAGTTGTTTAGTGTTACGCTTAAAAGGCTAATAAAATGGAGGTTTGCAAATTCTGCATCTATACAATCACTGCATTATCTATGAGCCGAAAGGTGAAGATACTTATGAAAATTTAATTGAAATGTTTTATATTTACCAACATATGATCGTATCTGTTACTAGTAACTACATGAATGAAATCTTTTAAACTAAAAAGAAATACATCGCACAATTAAAATCACTGAAATTTTGTTTATGAAAGGATACATGCCAGATGCCAGACGTTGCTTTTATAAACGCTCACCATTCTGAGTACTTGAAAGCACTCTTCGAATTGAAGGAAACTGTCCGTGTTCCCTCGACAACAAAGACATCATACTCACATATTTTCTCGAACAGAAAATCTCGACTACTTTCTATGGCTGGATTACAGCTTTCACAATGAAATAATTAACAAATGACGGCGGTTCTTACTATTAATATTAAATTAAAAGTTAGTGTTATTTATTATTTTATTAAAAGTTAGTGTTTATAATATAAAATGGTTAATAATGGCTAGGCATAAAATATCTAAGACCCGCTTCCTTTCATTATAAGTAAAGTCACGAAATTTAGTGAAGTAGAAATCTCAAACTTCTTCTCTAAATAAAACTCTTTGTTGTTCAAATATAAAAACGTGGCATATTTTTCAATATCAATTTTTTTAGCGTCAATGCCAGAGATCCCTTAAAATAAGTGGAATAACTGGGAAAGAGACTCTTTTACTTCTTCACCTGTGGTTTTGTTATTTAAATGATGGATCAATTGTCTCACAGAATATACTAAATAATTAACCAATGTGAGTTTTTGTAGAATTGTAATTTCCGATATTTTCTCAGAGATATTTTTAATTATCTTTTATTTTCAAAACGTACTCAGCGGAATGACTAAAGGTTTCTACTTATTTACAATGAGAGGTATAGTTTTAATTCGAATTGCTAAATACGACATGAAAGGTGGTCATTCAACAGAATAATAACAAAGATTTCATTTACATTTCTGAGACCTAAGATTTGGGGGTAACACGAGAATGGAGGTCCACAGAATGTTGGGGAAGTCACAGGGTCGTGGAAAAAGATTTGTTTCTTAAAAAGGAAGAACGGTGCAGATATTGCGTATGAACACTAAAGAGGTAATGAAATAAGGAAATGGAAACGGGTAATGGAGTAACCACATGATAACTGATGAGCTAGCGTCAAAGAGGTATCCCGAAAATGATAGAAGGAGTAACCATGTGGCTGAGTAGTGTGCACAGGAATAAAGTTTGTGGTGAGAGTGTGACCATGGTGTTGTAGTTCCTCTGCGGAAAGGGAAAGGAGTAAGTAGTTGGTGAGTCGAGTGGTGGCATGGAGGTACGCATTAGTGGAATTGAACTGACGCGTTTACATTGAATCCTAGGTGATTCAGGAGGTGCTTCTATCCGAGGAGTAGAATACTAGAACTGGGGCAGGGAGAAAATAAAGGAAGAGACTGCACTGGGTGATGCGGATACGGGTGGGGAGGAAGACTTCAGAACAACAAGAGGAGCGTTGGGAATGCCTGAGAGAATGGCAAAGATGAGGAGGGGACAACGGTGGAGAGCAGGATATTGACAGATCTTCCGGGTAAAGGCGACAAGAAAGAAGACAGAAGGGAAAATGAAAGGAAGGCAGTAGTGTGAGAAGCATATACGTTTAGGGAGGAAGACGTTGGAAGAATAAGAGAAGCGTAGGGAATAACTGAGATAGTAAAGATGAGGAGAGGGCTGCCGGCAGAGGCAGAGGCAAGGAGAGGCAGGAGAGGGCAATGGGGAACAAGAGGGGCGTTGGGAACGTCTGAGCGAATGGTTGGGAAGCTCAGAGGGGAGACGGCAGAGACAGGGTGGTGTCGGCTCTTCCGAGTAGAGTCGAAGGGAAAGCANNNGGGGGGGGGGGCGAGAGACCGAGGTTTCGGCCGCCGCCGCAATCCCGTCCTGATTAGAACGCCGCCCGGCGTAGCGCAGCGCTGCGCAGCGGGGAGGAGTCCAATTACAGCCCCTCCTCCCCACCCCCGCGAAAGTAGATTTGGCCGCGACTCGCACCGCCCCACAATGCCTCGTCCACCTGACCACTGCAGTGGCCACACTGGCGTCGGCCGATAGATTTCAAGTGGTAGCTTATTGGCTATTGCCGTGGACAGAGAGGACGTTTTACTCGCCACCCAACAATTTGATGCGATGGATTTAGTACCTTCTTTCTTCATCTAGAATAGGCCACTATTTTAATTTTTATTATTTCTACTCTTTGCAGCAATTACGCTACGAATTATGGTAACGAGAACAATGTTGAAAGATGAATCGAGATTTGCACTGTTCTCCAACCGACTGTTTCCCGCTGAAAACATCACAGCTTTTCCTGAGATTCGGATTCATGACTCTGATTCGTGCAGGATGTGATTGCTTCAGCTTAATCGGTATACGGATATTTTCCCAATACACTGATGAGAGATAACTGTTTTTCATCATTCATAATACGTCATCGCAACTAACCCGTGAATATACTACTATTGCTGGATGATGAATTACTTCTATGGGGAACATCACAGTAAGGACAAAAAATATAGAAATTTCGGAAATTACAAGCAAATTTCTGTGAAAGCAATTCAGGAGAAAGGAAATTCTGTGAATTCTGTGTCTTCCCGACGTTTGAAATGCGCCCCGTCACCGCTGTGTGTGGTGGCAGGACTTCAGGGATTCCTCTTGCCCTTCGAAGAGGTAACAAGATCTAATTTAAATATTGACGCTGATGCACTCGAACTCGACAACAGTGCATTCTAGCCTTTAAACCCCTTTTTGGGTCTCCATATGGAAACCAAGTTCCATTCTTAATATTAATGAATTTAATGTCCAAGTCTTATGACCAATAAGATGATGAAATAGATCTAGTATCGTTGTTAACGCAAGTAGCTGCTGAGAACGCACAAACACGTAACACAAACACCATGTTATTAGGAAATGTCAGTACGTACCACTACAGACCACACAAGAAAGAATATAACCAATGCAAATGCAGAGCCGCACGTCATATCAAGAAATGTAAGTAATAAAGTGACGTCTATAACAGTCTGTAGATTTATTGCAATGAAGATTTCGCCGTACTATCTCCGCGTCTGTTTTAATTCGTGCGGGTTTTTGTAATCACCGAAAATAGAACGTGAAACAGAACTACACAGGCATCAAGTTTTTGTATTTATTCATAAAGAGTTAGTTATTTGCTCTTTTACTTCGTTCTTGCACCAACTCTTATTTCTACGGACATTACAATATTTCAAATTGAAATCCTCTTCTGACATCTTCAAGTATATGATAATTGTCCTGAGACATCTGATAGTGTTCCCTTACTTTATCGAACTCCGAATATACTGTCATAATGCAATGCTAATATAGTATTCAAAAAACGATCTTTTGAGCAAATACGACTCCAAAATCTCCTTTTCCTATTCATGTACAAACACTTTTTTTGCCTTTCGGTTTCAGTTTAATTTATTAAGATACGGTTAACGGCTCTTTATAATTTCTTACGATGCGCTGACAAAAGAAGGGGATCGATTAAATAAAAATCATTAGAACATTCCATCTTTTTTCCGATATTACATCTTTTCACTTGCTATTCACTCCACATTATTATTATTAACAACAGTACATTTTCTCTAATTTCTGTAAATCACGCGACAACTGAGAATTTTCAACACAATAGAGAACTCAAATTACAAGCACAGATTCAAAAGAAAGCTCTCGTCATATCGATTTCCCTCTCTCCCTCTCCTCCTCCCTCTCCTCCCTGCCACCCCTCCACCCTTCTCCTACCTCTCCACCCTCTCCCCCCTCTCACCCTCTCCCCCTCTCCCCCTCCCCTCCCTCCCTCGCTCTGCTCTCTCCCCTCCACTCTCCCTCTCCTCTTCTTCCTCCCTCTCCCTCACTCCCCGCCTCCCCCTCCCCTTCCACCCTCCCCTCCCTCCCTTCCCCCTCCCTCCCCTCCCTCCCCTCCCTCCCCTCCCTCCCCCTCCCTCCCTCCCTCCCCTCCCTCCCCTCCTCCCCTCCCTCCCCTCCCTCCCCTCCCCCCTTCCTCCCCTCCCCTCCCTCCCTCCCCTCCCTCCCCTCCCTCCCTGCCGCTCCCCTCTCCTCACCTCCCTCCCCTGCCCTCCCTCCTCCCCTCCCTTCCCTCCCTCCTCCCTCCCCTCTCCCCCCTGCCTCCCCTCCTCCCCTCCCTCCCCTCCCTCCCCTCCTCCCCTCCTACCCTCCCTCCCCTCCCGCTCCCCTCCCTCCCATACCTCCCCCTAACCTCCCTCCCTCTCCCCCCTCCCCCCTCCCCTACCTCCCCTCCTCCCTCTCCCCCCTCCCTCCCTCCCTCCTCCACTCCCTCCCCTCCCTCCCCTCCTCCCCCTCCCTCCCCTCCTCCCTCCTCCCCACTCCCCTCCTCCCCTCCCTCCCCTCCCTCCCCTCCTCCTCCTCCCTCCCTCCTTCTCCCTCCTCCCCTCCTCCCCCTCCTCCCCTCCCTCCCCTCCTCGCCTCCCTCCCTGCCCTCCCCTCCCTCCCCTCCCTCCCCTCCCTCCCCCCCCTCCCTGCCCCTCCCTCCCTCCCTCCCCTCCCCCCCTCCTCCCCTCCCTCCCCTCCCTCCCTCCCTCCCCTGCCTCCCCTCCCTCCCCTCGGCTCCCTCCCTCGCCTCCTCCCCTCCCTCCCCTCCCTCCCCTCCTCCCTCCTCCCCTTCCCCATCCCTTCCCCTTCCCTCCCCTCCACCCTCCCCTCCCCTCCCCCCCCAATCCCCTACAGTGCGCCTCCCATATGCCCTCCCGCGTTCCCTCCCCTCCCTCCCCCCTTACCCTTCCCTCTCTCCCTCACCCCCTCCCCTCCCTCCCTCCCTTCCCAATCCTCTCCTCCCTCCACTCCCCTCCGCCCGTTCTGCTCAGCTGCGCCGCCGCGCGCACTCGTGACTCCAGCCGCGCCAATCGAGCGCGGGCGTGGGCGCGGGTGGCGATGGGAATTTACTGCTAATTTTTACCCGTAAATTGGTCGCAAATTTGATGCGCACGGAGGTCGGTGACGCAGATGGACTCAGCTGCAGACGAGCGCGGATTAGAAATTCGAATTGGACAACGGCGCCTCGTCAAAATTTGATGGAACGCACTTACACGCAAATCCCTCCAGAGAACGCACCAGGTCCATCAAATAACTCACAAGCGCTTTACTCCGCTCGGGAAAATCTCTCTAAATCAATGAAAAAAAAAACCGATGAAAATGTACCCTCTTTTCACCGGAACAGACGAATATGAGTGTCAAAAATTTGGATGGAAGCAATTTAATCGTGTTATTGATGACACTCGTTCTCAGATGGAAGCTATAACGAGATTGCATCGCCATGTAACTGAAATTTAAGAGAGATTTTCCTTCATGTAATGTATCATCGCTTATTTTTGTCTCATTTCACGGCAGTTGTTGGGAAGGAAATGCGCATATTTTCTTGGCGAGAAGAGTTCTAAAAATATCTGCAAGCAGAAAAAATGCTTATTAAAATGTAGCGTTCTGGGGAGAGAAATGTGTTTTCGCTTGAATGGTGTGCGTTGATTCGTTTGCAGAAATGGCATCATTCTAACAACGCAGGACTAATAATGCAAAAAATGAAGCTTGCGACTTCGCACGAAAAAATATTTATTTATTGTAGAACTGGAAAAGTAATTCACTATAAAACTACGTGTTAATGACAGAATCTCAGAAAACGTACTTTTTTCAATAAGGTGAGTATGCATTATGTACTTGGATTTCCAATAAGTAATCGATATCAGAGTAATTTTTCAAAATATATTTCTCAAACATTTTTATCTCTAGTATATACTTTTGGAGGACCCTTTAAATGATTAACGTATTACAAGCAATTATTTTCTGACATATTTCGAGAATAATTCGCGTATTTCTAAAATCTCTTGTAATCTAATTCTTTAAATTCCGTTTCACATCTTAATAATTTCATTTAATTGATAGAAAATGTATACTAATATTTTCTCCGCCGCATTTTAATGATTTTTGGACTTTTCAGAATATTTTAATACCAAATTATTTTAAATATATTCATTTTCTTTGCGTCTTTGTCCTCTATGCTGCAGTGTCGGGCCGAACAATATCCTACCTAGAAAATGTTGATAAATTATATTATAATCATTTTATTCAAAAATACGTAAACTATTTATAATACAATACGATACACTTCCATTCTCAATTATTACATTTCAGATTCAATTTGCGAATTCGTGTATTCTCTGTATTCTCCACCATGTATTCTCACATTCTCATTTCTATACCTTCTAAAAACCCTTTCATTCCTAGTTTTCGGCCTGATCGTAGTATTCCTGAATTTTTCCACTCGACCTGTGCACATTGAATTGAATTGAATTGAATTGGGGAATAGCGGCTTGTATCCCATTGTTAGTAGTATTCACTTGCATGTAAAAAGATTTCTCAAGCCTAAATGACGCCTCTTGATCTAAATCAAATCGCCTGTTTCTTCGCCCAAGAAATACTCCTTTTCTGGCTTATTGGTGAAAAGGAGCGTAGACGAAATATTGCGTGTTCAGGCAGAAGGCGGACCTGATGCCCGCGACCTAGAGGACCTCTTCACCCACGGAAAAATTTAAGGCATCAATTCAATTCAATTCAATTCAATTCAATGTGCACAGTCGAGTGGAAAAAATTCAGGAATTACTACGTCAGGCCGAAAACTAGGATGAAAGGGGTTTTTAGAGTATAGAAATGGAGAATGTGAGAATACATGGTGGAGAATACAGAGAATACACCGAATTCCCGCAAATTGAATCGGAAATGTAATTATTGAGAATGGAAAGTGTATTGCGTATTGTATTATAAATAGTTTACGAATTTTTTTGAATAAAAATGATTATATAAATTTATCAACATTTTCTAGGTAGGATACTTTTTCGGCCCGACACTGCAGCATAGAGGGAACAAAGACGCAAAGAAATGAATATATTTAAAATAATTTGTATTTAAAATATTCTGAAAAAGTTCCAAAAATCATAAAAATGCGGCGGGAGAGAAAAATATTAGATTTACATTTTCTATTCAATTAAATGAAATTATATAAGATGTGAAACGAATTATTAAAGAATAGAATTACGAAGAGATTTTAGAAATACGGCGAATTATTCTCAGAAAATATGTCAGAAAATAATTAGACTTGTAATTATCGTTAATCATTTAAAGGGTCCTCCCATAAAGTATATACTAGAGATAAAAATGTATTTGAGAAATATCTTTTGAAAAATTTACTCTGATTTCGATTACTTATTTGGAAAATCCGAAGTAACATATATGCATACTCACCTTATTGAAAAAGTACTTTTCTGCAGATTCTGTCATAACACGTAGTTTTAGTGAATACTTTTCCAGTTCTACAATAAATAAATATTTTTTTCGTGCGAAGTCGCAAAAACTTTCATATTTTTGCATTATTAGTCCTGCGTTGATAGAATGATGCCAGACTTCTGCAAACGAATCCAACGGCACACCATTCAAGCGAAAAACACATTCTCTCCAGAACGCTTACATTTTTAATTAAGCATTTTGTTCTTGCGTGCAGATCATTTTTAGAACTCTTTCTCGCCAAGAAAATATGCGCATTGTCCTTCCCAAACAAACGGCCTGAAATGAGACAGAAAAATAAGCGATGATACATACATGATAGGAAAAATCTCTCTTAAATTTCAGTTACATTGGCGATTGCAATCTACTTATAGCTTCCATCTGAGAACCGAGTGTCATCAATAACACTGATTAAATTGCTTCCATCAAATTTTTGACACTCATATTTCGTCTGTTCCGGTGAAAGAGGGTACATTTTCAGTCGGAATTTTTTTTTCATTGATTTAGAGAGATTTTTCCCCGAGGAGTAAAGCCGCTTGTGAGTTATTTGATGGACCTGGTGCGTTCTCTGGAGGGATTTGCGTGTAAGTGACGTTCATCAAATTCTTGACGAGGCGCCGTTAGTCCAATTCGAATTTCTAATCCGCCGCTCAGTCTGCAAGCTAGAGTCCATCCTGCGTCAAACGACCTCCGTGCGCCATTTCAAATTTGCGACCAATATTACGCGGTAAAAATTAGCAGTAAATTCCCGATCGCCACTCGCGCCCACCCCGCGCTCGATTGGCGCGGCTGGAGTCACGAGTGCGCGCGGCGGCGCAGCTGAGCAGAACGGCGCGGAGGGGAGTGGAGGGAGGAAGGATGGGAAGGGAGGGAGGGAGGGGAGGGAGGTGAGGGAGGAGAGGGAAAGGTAGGGGGGGAGGGAGGGGAGGGAGGGGAGGGAAGGGAGGGACGGGAGGGAGGGGAGGGAGGGAGGAGGGGAGGAGGGGAGGGAGGGGGAAGGGGAGGAGGGAGGAGGGGAGGGAGGGGAGGGAGGGGAGGAGGCGAGGGAGGGAGCCGAGGGGAGGGAGGGGAGGCAGGGGAGGGAGGGAGGGAGGGGAGGGAGGGGAGGAGGGGGGGAGGGGAGGGAGGGAGGGAGGGGCAGGGAGGGGGGGGAGGGAGGGGAGGGAGGGGAGGGAGGGGAGGGCAGGGAGGGAGGCGAGGAGGGGAGGGAGGGGAGGAGGGGGAGGAGGGGAGGAGGGAGAAGGAGGGAGGGAGGAGGAGGAGGGGAGGGAGGGGAGGGAGGGGAGGAGGGGAGTGGGGAGGAGGGAGGAGGGGAGGGAGGGGGAGGAGGGGAGGGAGGGGAGGGAGTGGAGGAGGGAGGGAGGGAGGGGGGAGAGGGAGGAGGGGAGGTAGGGGAGGGGGGAGGGGGGAGAGGGAGGGAGGTTAGGGGGAGGTATGGGAGGGAGGGGAGCGGGAGGGGAGGGAGGGTAGGAGGGGAGGAGGGGAGGGAGGGGAGGGAGGGGAGGAGGGGAGGCAGGGGGGAGAGGGGAGGGAGGAGGGAGGGAAGGGAGGGGAGGAGGGAGGGCAGGGGAGGGAGGTGAGGAGAGGGGAGCGGCAGGGAGGGAGGGGAGGGAGGGGAGGGAGGGAGGGGAGGGGAGGAAGGGGGGAGGGGAGGGAGGGGAGGGAGGGGAGGAGGGGAGGGAGGGGAGGGAGGGAGGGAGGGGGAGGGAGGGGAGGGAGGGGAGGGAGGGGAGGGAGGGGGAAGGGAGGGAGGGGAGGGTGGAAGGGGAGGGGGAGGCGGGGAGTGAGGGAGAGGGAGGAAGAAGAGGAGAGGGAGAGTGGAGGGGAGAGAGCAGAGCGAGGGAGGGAGGGGAGGGGGAGAGGGGGAGAGGGTGAGAGGGGGGAGAGGGTGGAGAGGTAGGAGAAGGGTGGAGGGGTGGCAGGGAGGAGAGGGAGGAGGAGAGGGAGAGAGGGAAATCGATATGACGAGAGCTTTCTTTTGAATCTGTGCTTGTAATTTTGATCTCTATTGTCGTTGAAAATTCTCAGTTTGTCGCGTTGATTTACAGAAATTAGGAGAAAAATGTACTGTTTGTTAATAATCAATAATTGTGGATGAAATAGCAAGTGAAAAAGCATGTTAATATCGCGAAAAAAAGTGATGGAATGTTCTGAATGAGTGTGTAGTTAGGATCTGATCCCTTCTTTTGTCAGCGCATCGTAAGAATTATAAAGAGGCCGTTAACCGTATCTTAAATTAAACTGAAACCGGAAAGCAAAAAAAAGTGTTAGTTGTACATGCGAATAGGAAAAGGAAGATCTTGAGTCGTATATTTGGCTCAAAAGATTCGTTTTTCTGAGATACTATATTAGCATTGCATGTATGACAGTATATTCGGAGGTTCGATAAAGTAGGGAACACTATCAGATGTCTCAGAGACAATTATCATATACTGGAAGATGTCAGAGAGGATTGTTCAATTTGAAATATGTAATGTCCGTAGAAATAAAGGTTGTGCAAGAACGAAGTAAAAGAGCAAATAACTAAACTCTTTATGAATAAATACAAAAACTTGATGCCTGTGTCAGTTCTGTTTCACGTTCTATTTTCGGTGACTTACAAAAAACCCACGAATTAAAAACCCAGGACGCGGAGAGAGTTACGCGAAAATCTTCCATTGCAAATAAATCTACAGGACTGTTATAGACGTCAAACCTTTATTACTTACATTTCTTTTGATATGACGTGCGGCTCTGCATTTGCATTGTTAATATTCTTTCTTGTTTTTGTG
Source organism: Gryllus bimaculatus (assembly GCA_017312745.1). Lineage (NCBI taxonomy): Eukaryota > Metazoa > Arthropoda > Insecta > Orthoptera > Gryllidae > Gryllus > Gryllus bimaculatus. The sequence goes on along the minus strand of BOPP01000238.1, from coordinate 212,270 downwards.
GTCTGTAAGTGGTACGTACTGACATTTCCTAAATAACATGGTGTTTGTGTTACGTGTTTGTGCGTTTCTCCAGCAGCCTTGCGTTAAACAACGGATACTACGATCGTATTTCATCATCTTATTGGTCATAAAGGACTTGGACATTTTAAATTCCATTAATATTAAGAATGGAACATTGGTTTCCATATGGGAGGACCCAAAAAAAGGGGTTTAAAAGGCTTAGAATGCAAACTGTTGTTGGAGTTTCGGAGTGCATTTCAGGGCGGTTTCAAATATTTTTAATTTTAGATCTTGGTTTACCCTCTTCGGAGGGGCAAGGAGGGAAATCCCTTTTTTTTGGAAAAAAGGTCCTTGCCAACCACCCAACAAACCAGGCCGGTTGGGGGGGACGGGGGGCGCATTTCCAAAAAAAAAAACCGTTTTTTTTTTTTCCATTTCCCTCTC
>BOPP01000238.1:201190-211801 GCA_017312745.1 Gryllus bimaculatus | reverse complement strand
CCTCTGAAGGAAGGCGTACGAACAATTTTTTCGCATGGTTCCGATCGGGTTCGATTGGGTTTGAACCAGCCAACTTGGGTAGAACAGTCCGATACGCTAACCGTTACACCATCGCCGCGCGCGGATCTCCGCACATTATGTCCGAACCGAGTGCCCCCGCCCACTCCGCCCTCCGTTTCCCCCGCTGTCCTCGCCTTTCGTTGGCCCTCGGCCCTCTGCCCTCCGCCGCCATTTAGGCCCTTCCGGAGCGGTCTCCTCGGGCCCTTCGCGCCGCTACCTTCGCTGCCTTCGCCCCGTCTCGCTCCTTCCTTCACTTTCCGCGCCCCCTCCCCCCGCCTCCCACGACCCGGGACGTGAGAGAAATTTATGGATGACGTCACAGCGCCCCTCGCAACATAACAAACGCACGCCTGAACTTGGCTGTGGTTCACCGCAAGTCCCGCTATTTCACTTTTTCTTCCAGGGCCGCCACCGCCGCCGCCGTCCCGCTTCCTTCCATTTGTTCTTTTTTATCGTCGTCTTTTCCTCTCTCTTTTCCTTTCCCCACTGACCTTATTTTTTGATGTAGTTTTATTTTTATACGATGCCACGTTTTCTTCCGCTACAGAGAGGAGTTAGCGTTTCCTTCCGCGGCTATCAATTTCGGATTGGATTTATCTATTACGCGACGGAGGACTGGCTGGCTCCTGCTGATCCCTTCATGTTTTTTCTCGATGCGTCGTCAGATTCACGGCGCCATTACGATCGCTCCCGTCGCTCTCATTCGGGCTGCGGGGCAGGTGCTCGTCAGCGGTTCGCCGAACCGACGTCGCAACCCGAAAAGTCTGGGCCTCCATCTTGGAAAGCATTTCGATACATTTTCAGGGGGTTTAAGTAATGTGGGTTTTATTTTCCATTTTAATAAACGAAGTCAATAAATTTGTGGTACTTTCGGAATACCTTATACAAAAATATGTTTGTTTGTATATATATTGTACTGTCCTGCATCTCCCTCTTTCTCCTTCACTCTCTCTTCATCTGAAGTCTGAAGTCTATATAGCTTTATCACATTAGATTTTTCACATAACCTCAAAAATGTAAAAAAACTGTGTCTGCTTGGAGAAAAGATTATTGATCTGGCGCCAACGATATAGATAGTCTGCCATACAACAACGTGATGAGTCTTGACCCGTCAGGGACCAAAGCTACCTTCTCTAACAATCATAATTGATCTAAATTCAAAACATCAGATGTGATGAAGTTAAATGGTCGTCAGATTTGGTTTCAGAGACCTCAAAAACATATAGCTAATATGGTCTGACATCAGGTAGAAATATGTTTAATTTTTTTATTTTTCGAGGTTATGTGAAAGAACTGATGCAATGGAGTAAAATGGATACCGGAATCGGATTTAGCGACCCCAAAAACATATAGAAAACATTGTCTGATCCCCAGATATGAATACATTTTTTGTGTGACTATGTAATTGTCCAGGGAATCCATTGATCTGTTATGTACTGGTAGGACGGGCGGCGGAGTAGGCACTTTTAACATAAAACAATACTTTATTGTAAGCCTTCAACTGCATCTACAGTACACTTCACTACAAACTCTGCCCGTCCTGGGCCGCTCCTTCGGCCTGCCTTCTCGCACGCGCTAAGCACCATCGCTTCTGTGGCTGTCGCTGGTACTGGTGGTGGTGGTGGTGGTGGGGGCGTCTGTGTGGGAGGGGGCGGGGGTGGGAATGCCCCATACACCGTTCCACCTCCTAGGTCTGTCAGCTGTGCAGCTACTCACCTGCACTCCCCGTGGAGTGGCCTCCAGCACTGGGGGCCCCGTGTGCTGCTTGCACGGTAAACGACCGGCCCTCGGGCCACCCTGGTGCGATGATTGACTGCTAGTGATTCCGAGCGCATCAACTTCTCAAGTTATTAGCATCTAAATTGTAGTGCCTGTTTTTTGCTCTGGGGCTGGCAGTGAAAATTTCCTGCTGGAAAGCGGAACCCGGCGCTGACCGCCAGCGGAGTTTTCCCCAACCAGGTGTCTCCCACCAGCGGGTTACCGCCCCAGCCGGGAAAAATTCTAAGCTCCCGACGGGTCTCCCGATCTGTGAGGTAGTGCAGAGCATATTAGTGTAAGTGTGTGCATGGGGTAGGTTAGCACAATGACTGGGAAGGAAAGATGGCGCGCGGTCCGTGGCCCGTTTGCTAAAGTAGTGCCCCGTCATTCGCTGGTGTTGATCGAAGAAACGACGGAAAACGACCGATCAGAGCAGCCCGCCGCTAGAATTCCCCTCCAGACAGCAACAGAACTCTACCTAGCTGTGTAACTAGTGTCGAAAAGTCTGCCAGTCGGGATGTGAATCCCAGGACCACTCGGTCCGAGGCACTACAGTGACATCCTGGAGCCAACTGCAGGCGTGTCGCTCTAAACTCATTCCCCCACTCGAATGGGCCCCGTGCTAGAACTGGATGCAGGTCCCCTCGCCCCGTCACCAAATCGTCTTCTCGTGACTTGGCTTCGTAGCACTCGATCTGCTGGCAGCTGTCGGCTCCACACTCTTTGCGGTATCGAGATTTGCGGCTTCCTTACATATGCGCGGTGTCGTCACGCCCCCGACTCGTCAATTATTATTATTATTATTATTATTATTATTATTATTATTATTATTATTATTATTGTGGGTTGACAGCAATTCACATCCTTCATCTGTTTGGTAGCTTTGTAGTTAAGGTAAACGAGTTGTTTGAGAAGATTATTATTGAATATGTCTACATAGAAATACCTGTTTCTTGATTTTTATGGGTCTGTTAGAGCCAGCGTAACAATCTTTCAAGTTTATTTTGTCTTGGAAAAGAACAGCATGAAGACCAGAGATTGGCAAAAAGCGACTTTTTTATTTATTTAAGGATAATGAAAGTCCAAAATACGCGTTCAAAGAAGCACGACACATTCCTGTGTCAAGAATGTATCTAAAATATAATTTTTTATAAAGCAAATTTCCATCATATCTACCAATAATATTTACCAAAAAATAGTGAACGATTGTGTGTGTCCTGTTTGTACATAGGCACACGTAGGCTTCCGCGGCTCGAATTCATCAATTCTTGGCTATCCGGGAGATGGGCTATTGCTGTTTGTACATAGTTCTAATATTCCTATTACCTCAATTTCGCAGTTCAATTTCCTACTGTTAAAAAGAAATCTTGGCTAGAAAAACATTGGGTATGTGAGACCCAGAGTACCACGGCGTAGAACCCAGGTGCCGTACCAACGAAGTGTTAAGCGCGCGATGCCCCGACACACGCGCGCCAATTCAAAACGGCGCAGCGGAGATACGTCACGGCCCAATCTCGGCGCATGTACCATTGTTCTCGGCGTAGTGTAACATCGTGGCATTGTGCCTCCGGACCCCACAAGTCGTGGTGCCGGAGAGGGGGAGGGGCTGGTCGTCTGGCGACCACCAAACCGGGGGCTTCTCCGAAGGGGCGGGCAGGGGCGTGTCTCCGAACGCGGGTGTCAGCTAGCGCAGAGGGGATGATGTGTGAGAACTGCCTCAGGACAGCTGGCGGCGGGTACCAAATTGCACAGCCCCCAAAATTCGGTAATGACTTAACGCCACCAGCGTGGGATGTCTGTCACGCGATCACTCGCGAGAGAGGCAGGTGAGGAAATGGCCGTAGTATTCGGGTTTTGAACCGAATCGCGGTGCGGAAAGCACTTGTCACCCATCAGGGGTTATCGCAAGCTTCAGCTGCGAGGTGTGGCAGTTCGCCACGGGACGAGAGGCCAGGAGCGACGCTAAGGTTAGCCGCTAGAGCCTGTGTCAGGGTGGGGCGGGGATGCCTCAGGGATGTGCAGTGCTGGGTGTGCAGCGGTAGTTTCTCAAGAGTAGAACTATTGTATAGAAAAGTTGTAAATAAATCTGTACATAAAAACTCCGTGACTCTGTTACACTCACATCACCACAACGTCACAATAGTTAATCTATTGAGACATAGATTCATACAAATCTATCTACCAGGCCAAGAAATTGTGGAAGGAATAAGATGCAAGTGTAATTTACGAGGGTCTCAAAATACCCACCACTCCACGAACACAACTTTAATATACATGCATGCCTTACGTGAGTTTTGAGTCTACAAACTTTTTATACACTTATTTGGACTCATCTATCGCAAGCTTCTACCCAAAGAGTCCAACTCACTTGATAGTACTATTATTGTAGACGTGTTACAATTTTGTAACAAAATTTTATACAAATAATAAAGTAAATCAAACTGACCTTTTTAGTAATATACTGGAACTTGTGAATTAATAATCTTAAGTTACAAAAAGTTTATCTTTTATCATTTGAATTTTTATGTAGGAAACACAATAAAAATATTTGCACTAAAGTAATTCTTTTAAAGCTTATATATCAATACAAATTCAGCAATACAAACGAGAAACATGATCGCTAAACAATTACATTAACAAAATTGATTCTTAAAGTGCCGTATCACAACGTTACCATTATAGTATTGCCAAATATGAATTCAGCCTACACTCTGAAAGACTCCCTTCATCGAAAGAAGAGCTGCAAATTCGTGTTTGTAATTTTCGAAATATTGCAATTTCCAAAACTTCAGAAATTTTGCTCTACTCAATGAAAGCGTATTAAAAAAATGTTCCTTGTATCGCCTAAAACCAAACTGTGATTTGTTTGCATTGATATTTCAGAAAAATTTCCCCCAAATCATGAATATGGCCCGTATTTTAAAAAAATCTGTACATAAAGGTTTTAAAAATCCAATATTGAGACATGGATTGCTCTGTAAAATAAAGATATGGCTTCATTATTTAAGGCGTAAGACAGGTTCAAGAACATTTTTATATATCCCCAAATTCAGCGAAAGCTATTGATATTTTACAAAATTTGTAATATGATTTTATTTAAGAATCTTTTTTTATGAAAATATTAGAATAAAAAAATTATGATCAGTATTGTAGTTTTGCAATTTCCTACTTTTGCAATTTTTGAAAATACAGGTTGTTCCCGGAAATGACTGACCGATATTTATAACAGTACTTTTTTATATTTGAAAATAAACAAATTTGAAGATTTTTGCGAAAATCTTTTTTTAAGTTATATTTACAATGTACGTGATCTTATTTAAAGATCGAACAATGAAAAATACAATTCATTGCGTAAAAATTCCCTTTATTCAATACTATAGTTGTAGGAAGTCTTCGAAAAAATGAAATTTTAAACATTTCGAAAAACTTTACTTATAGAATGAAAAATAATATTGTCAGTAACATTTTAGGGAATATTAAGAGGAAATTTGTTACGTGTCGGGCATTACTGGATAAAAATTCCTAGGTATACAGATCTTTGAATGCGGCTCAGGTTAGTTAGCGTCTATTACTCAAAGCTTCCCTGACCCATATTCTATCAATTTCATTTCTCTACTTCATTCTATTTATTTGAAATACAACTAATATTAAATAATAATTTTTTTAAATAAATCATTGAATTTAATTTTTATGGTCGTTTTTTTAAGCTAAACTTTAATATTTTCTCCCTCGCTGTTTCCTGTTTAATATTACCGTCAATTCCCGCTTCGTACGATTTCGACCCTCCAACTCTTTCGTGCCCACCCCCGACATCTCCCACTCCCCCGCTTCGATCTCGTTTCCCAAACTTTCCCGCCCCACCCCATTCGCTACGCGCTTGCCATCGGAAGCACGTATCACTCCAAGTGAAAAATTCCATCTTGTACATGCGTGAAGCCAGGCGGCGCGCAGCGGGGCGGAGCGGCAGGGGGCGGGCACGGGGCGGCGGGGCGGGCGCATGTCGCGACAGAACACCGGAGGGCCCGAGCGCAATTTAAATTCAAAAAAATAATCTCCCCGAGATGAAACGCCCCGGAAAATGGGTTTCTCCGACTCTTTCTCCTTCTTGCTTCCTCTCCCTCTTCGCCTTTGCGGTCGCAAATACAGATATCAGGATTATGTAAATACGCAAAACCATTGTCGACGATGATTTGTATATGAAAAATCCCGCAGAGGGGTCTTACAAGCAGAATTCCTCCTAGTAGCGGCTGGAGACTTTCGCGTGCGATGTAGAGTCGGAGGGGACGGCGATGCTCTGCTTCTGACAAGCAGAGTTCATTGATGTACAGCATCGAGTAATATCACCCTTCTCGGAACTGAAAAGTAAAGTAATGACTAACAAAACATCAATCATTTTACATAATAATTAAACATTTTTTGTGAACCAGGAAAATTAATTGGAAATAGTAAATTAATTTTGATGACGTAGATCTCGATGTTTTGAACTCCGTGATAGCTTGTTTTCATTTCCTTTCCTATAAACATTTAGCCGCGTTCATTATTCCCTATAAATTGAATATTCTGAAAGCGAGAAAAGCAATAGCAATTGTTTGATGTGTCCCGTAACATCTGTGTATGCATCTTTAGTAACATTTTTCTTTCGAGTAACACAGTACGTATATTTAATTATTCGGAATCGTTAACGTGATAAGTTAAACATTCACTGTAAAAAATCTTATTATTTTCTTTTCTGTTAACCTACATTACTTTTACAGCAGTCTACCACGGTTGTATTTTCACTTAAATCTCATCTAATGACGAAGTACAATATCACACCTAAGGAAGAAAGAACATTATATTAACACGATTCTGAATTACGGTTTTTGATATTGTGCATAGTTAGAACCTATTAATGAATTCTCGGCTATCCGGGAGACGCCGCGTCGTTGGCTGGGGTGCCGACGTTCGCCCGAACATTTCGGCAGGCTTCCTCAGTTAGTGACACGCCGCGCTACGCGCCGTTGATTTAAAACTTATCTTGCCTGAATAGCCGAGAATTCATGATTCGCGCCGCGGAAGCTTACGTACACATAGAACCTATTAAGCTCTAAGTTACCTTTTAGAACGCTATAACTAGAGATGTACATACATTTCGCATTGTTTGCAATTATATTATTACTTGTATAATACTACTTGTATACATTTGTATATATTTAAAAAATAGATTATATCAAAATATATTTATGCTATGTTATTCAGTGCATTCAGAGCTTGCTCGAGAAGCTTTTTATACGCTACTCCGCCTAGAAGGAGGTTTATTCCACATGGGATATTAATGGGTATTAATAATTATTAATATATAATATTTATCTCTATTCATTACAAACGCTTAAAGATAACATTTAAAGCTGTTCCTAAGAAAAAAAATGTTTTTAATTTTCCTTGCAAAAGTCTTATAGAAAACGTTTTTGAAACAAAATATATATCGTTATTTAAAGGTCCAATTGTCAAGAAAAGATTGAATTAAGAATAAATACATTTATAATAGCTAATGTAGTTCTAGAAAGATGCCGAAGAAATTTAACTTTTACATTTTTTAAAATGCAAAGAATTCAACGAAAATCGGACTTTCATATTTTTTATAAATTAATGAATATTTCTCTGAGAAAAAATAGAGAGAACATTTGGGGTCATTTTTGAGAAAATTTTGAAAATATCGTTGGAAGTTTATGTACAGAACCTTCTAAATTCAAAATACTGGTTTCAGATTGAAGGGAATCTGACACTACTCAGATCTATTAGGAAATATCAATTTTGGAGAAAATCCTGCCGATGGTTTGACCGATAGCATTTTTAGAGACGGAGAGACAAATTGCCTGTCTGACAGGTGTTTTGCCATAAATCCATTTTAATGTGTAAGGAACCTATATTAAGCTTTTATCTGCTAAAAAATCGCCGATTATTTAACATTGTACTATGTGGGTAGTAAGGGAGATTGGAACATAATAGTTCAACAGAAATTTTTTAGAGAATGTGTTAATTATGTTACGTATGACTATCAAAACGGACAACGACATTTCGATCTTTCCTTCCTCTTCCTTGCCCTACCCTCATACATACTTACACTCCCATGTACATCTCCACCACACATGTTGTGAGACCGGTTGGTAGCTTAGAGCTGGTTCTGGCTGTGGCGGTGCCACGCTGGTGGGAGATACGTGGACCTTCAATGTTGAAATTGCTTGGACAAAGAATTATGTTTTTGAAGACGATATATACGTTTTTGATGATCCCCATCTACGTATCTCAGAATTTCCATTCACATAAATTGTATATTTCCTTCCTTAGACACACACACACACACACACACACGCACACACACAAACACACAATAACAGCTCGAAACGTTGGTTTTCCTTGGTTTCTTCGATTAGCACTAGGCGACTGCCGGAGCAGTACCCTAACAAACGAGCCACGGATCACTTGTGATCTTTCCTTAATCTTCCCACTTCTATCACTCTTCACTTTCACGCTTGCTTACCACACTTATAGGGAGGCCAATCGGAAACTTAACCCTTGTCCTGGTTGGGCGATGCTCCCACTGGTGGGTGATACCTAGATGGGAAACAAGCAAACCTACGTTGAGCAGACGCCGCATGTCGCCATACAGCAGAGACAGATCACCGCCATCTAGCGCGGTAAAACTTGCACTACACGTACGGGACAAATGAGCGTGGTTTTTGACGCGCCTGGAAAGACTAAAGACTGAATTAATAAATCAATTCCAACCATAATTCCCGTTATGCACCATTTAATAACTTCTGATATAATCGTCCTCATGGCCAACACCACTCGCGCTTATTGCACACCCACTTCTCCCTCAGCGACAGCGCCGCCCCTGGCATCTCGGCGGCGGAAGCGCACAAGCGCCGCCAGGATTCGACGCGAAATGTGGCAGCGGCGGCGGCGACGTTTTTGTCAGCGCGGTGCGGCTGGCGCGCCGAGCGGCGTTTTAAATCTCCTGCCAAGCTGCGCTGCGAGGCGAGGCGAGGCGAAGGCGTGGGCGGGAGAGGGGGAAAGGGAGGGGGAGGGGGCGAGAGGGCGTCCGCGCCGCGCGCGACCTTTGCGTGACAGCCTCAAAGGCGGAAAAACGCCTCGCGCAGCAAGACGTCTCCGTGGGATCGCGGCGCCGAGTCGCTTTTACGCCGCGCCGCGTCGCGCGAGAGGCGGTTGCGCGCTTCCAGGCGGCAGCCAGGCGGACGCGGCGGCCGGAGCGATGCGGGCGACGTGGGTTGCTGCGGGGGGCGGGTGCGAAAAAAGGGGGCGAATGTTTGCCCCCAAGGGGGGGGGGGGGGCCGATGGGGGGGCCGGGGGGCGATGTCGGCGGTGACGCCGCAGGACGCATGCGAGGGCGGCGCCGGCGGCGGCCGCGGGCGATGCGGGGCGACGGTGGTGAGCGACGACGCAGGTGGACGCGGAGGCGCAGGGCTACGGGGACGACGGGGGGTTGACGCGGGGCGGCGCGTTGCGTGGGTTGCGGCTTCGGGGATTGCGACGTCTCAGGGCCACGCACGGGAGGCGGCTGAGGTGGGGCGCGGCGAGGAACGGAAGAATAGTGTCGGCGGTTAGCGAGGGGTTGGTGGGTTGAGAGAGAATATTTCGTGTTCGCTTATTGATTAGTGACTCAGGCACGCGAACTGCGTTGGTCATTTCTCCCAGAACTGTAGTGATTTTTTTAACGAGGTGGCGGTGAACTTTGCCAGCTGAATGGTGAGATCTGGCGGCAACCTAGCATCAGCAAACAGGGTTATCCCAAATCAGGTATCTCCCAAGAACGGGACACTGCCCCAACCCGGACAAGACCCAAGCTCCATACTGCTCTGCCGGCATATGTGGTAGTGTAGCGAGGTCCTTGGCCCTTTGGTTAGGGAACTGCTCCGGTATTTACGTGGTGTTGATCAGAGAACCCCCGGGTAAACTACCTATCAGAGCAGTCAGTCGCTAGAATTGTCCTCCAGACAGCGGTTAAATAGGACCTAGCTGTCTAGCTATTGAAGTAGCTAGTGGAGTAGTTTTTCGATACTATCTTTTGTCGAAAATGTTTATATCGCCTGGACGTGAACGTAGGGCCGCACGGTCAGAGGCACTGCAGCGACATAACCTGATGATCCGAGCCACCTCTCCATATTTCGTTATTCCAGGCGAGTTAATTGGCTTTGTCAATGAGTGTAATGCATATTGTAGCTGGTGTTCGCTATGTTTATCTCCTGCCCAAACGAGAGATCCGGCGCAGCCATACACACCAGCTTACTGTTTTTTTCTATCTTTAAGAAAGTCTCATAGAGGGTTTCTGACGCCGACGAGACTAACTCTGAGGTCCCTGATAGCTGTGGTACAGTCGGGCTTGTGAGTGTGCGTGAGCGGAGTTAATTGATTAACTGCTATGGTCATTCGTCCCGTAGGTGTAATGAATGCTTATACGCCTGGTTGAGCCGGTGTTCATCCTCCGATCATTGGTGAGGTAGGACGCCGACCTCTAGAATGGCCTGGGTGGAGTTTTTCTCTCCCGGTATCTCTCACGAGTGGGGCACCGCCCATGTCGAGACAATATCTAAGCTCCCGGCTGGTCTCCCGACATGAGTGGCATTGTGGTGCATGTAAGTGTAAGTGCGTGTAAGAAAAGAGAATAGGACAGTACAAAAGGAAAGAAAGATGGCGCACAGTCCCTGGAATGTTTGGAAGGATTCTGCTCTGGCATGTGACTTGAAGTGATAGGAGAAACTATGGGAGATAACCCATCAGAGTACCCGTCGG
>BOPP01000238.1:186389-201025 GCA_017312745.1 Gryllus bimaculatus | reverse complement strand
TGGCAGCTTTGTCGGAGCGTCGGGGCGCTGACGGAAGAGCGGGCGATGCTCCCGGGAGCGGGGCGAGGCGACGTGACGCCCTGCGGGAATAAGAAAAATTCGAGATCGCCGTTGCGTCCTTTGCTGCTAGCCCCAGTGAGAAATACCTCTCTTCGATGCCGTCGAGACTGTGTGGTAAATCCAGTCAACCTGATGAATGCTGAGCGTAATAATGCGAATTGTAATATGAGCCATGAATGTTTAAAAAATTATTCTTAGTTCCATACACATGCATCAACCCCTTCAAATAGTATTTTACTACCAATTAATGCGTAATAATTGTGACTAAAGGGAAAGTTGCTAATTTAACATTAATATTTATTTTCATTTTATTTTGAATTGAATTTGAAGGATAACGAAAAACATGCGGGCCTATTCTTAAATCAGCAAAGTTAATGACATGTGTTTCCGTCAAAAAATATTTAGAAAGAATAAGCATTCATTTCTAAGTAACACTGTTATGTCAGTGTAAATCATGAAGGATATTAAACCCTACATGTTGAAACATGTTTATATCAACAATCTGATGAGGTTTGTTACATAACTGTGCGTAATACCTGACAATTTTTACTGCATTTTATTAAAAGAACTTACAAAAATACCAGAATGTGGGCTCCCTCGTGTGTACTATACGAACTAGTTTCAATGAAATGTATATTCATGGCAGCAGATGTAATCATCCAATCTTCTTACGTAAGGGATCATTTACATTCGTATACACGAACGATTGGGTAAATACGCATACTCTGATATAGATCAACCGCTTGTACTTCATTGTCAGAACAAGATATTATCTTAATGAATTGTAGGTAATGGTCAACAAGTGACATGTCTCATAAACAGTGCCGGGTTACTAACAGTTAAGAAAAACGGCTTGAAAATAATGAAATGAAATTATACGTAAATTTCTTCATTTTTTAGTGAATAAGCATTGGATTCATGTTGAAATTGCTGTTTCTTATACTGCTAGGTACTAGGTTTTGAATACCAAAACTAAAAATTTCAGTGAGCAAATTAGCTCGGACGGGCATCTTACAGCCTGCATGGCAATGTTCCAGGTCAGCTTGGACGATTTCCCTTGGTTTTCTGTATTTAATTCTCCGGGTTCATCGGGCAACTGCCTTAAATAAAGGGTTTCGGATCACGTACGGTTCTTATTATGTCTTTCTTCCCCAGAAACCTTCACGCAAACGAGGGGAACACTGATCCTCGAATTCGTATGCTCAATTTTCCGTTTACGGAAATTACAGTGTAGTTGGAACGCGCATGTCGGTGCGTGTCTCAAAACCACCTGAAAATGAAGAAAGAGATATTGATTTTGAATTGGTTTACTTTAACAATTAGTCTCACATCCAAAATGTGTAATTAAGTAATGAAATGAAACATCTCTTGCTGTGGGAAAATAAGCTACCAAATTTTACTAATTCTCCAGCGCGATTGCGTCAGTTGTGGCATTATGTTTACGAATAATAATTTTCCTAACATCTCTCATAGCTGTTTGTGTTTATGATTCTCAATGGGAAATCTATGTAAACTCTTAACCAGACCAATATAATGTTAACGACTGTAAAATCATTCTAGGAGTAATAAATCTCGACCATCAATCTAACAGACACATTTCTGTTAGTCTGTGAGTCAAATGTCTGTTAGAATGGTAGTTGAGATGTATTTCTCTTAGCCAGGAGCCTCCATGGAATCGACGTCCACACCCAGTAGAGCCACATGGCCGCTCCCTGAGCGCCACGAAGTTTCGGGCAAAGCCCTCTGTAATCCGCCTGGCGCCGTCCACTTCTTCCGCCCTTTGGGCTGGCCTTCGTCCCAGCCTCCCCGGACGGCGCGCAGGGGCGGGAAGGCGACGACAGCGCCGCACCGGGGGCGCGGACAAAACAACACATATTAATTAACTGCATTCCTGGCGTAATGGCCGGCGCGTCGAGAAGGCTCAGGGGGCTGTGGTTGTCCCGCTCTCGGAGCTTCCGTCTCCTGCGACCTCCTCCCCGCTTCCACTTCCAATATGGCTGACAAAAAGAGTCTTAGAATATTTATAGATGTCAAAGACAATTTCCGGACGCGACAACGACGCCAGTCAATAGTTCTGTGGGTGTGTAGTGCGTGTTATTGTTAAGGTGACGGTGTTCTTTACCTTCCTTGAGCGTGAGTATCGTCACCAACCTACACGTGTGCCTGCGGTATTTTTCTCCTCCACATATCTCCCCCAGCAGAGCAACTCTCTAGTCGGGATAAACCTTAAGGTCCTGGATAGGCTTCCAACACGTGGCGTAGTGCATGTAAAAACAAGTGTGTGTTAATGTGTGAAAGGGGAGAGAAGGGGACAAGGATGATAAAATAAAGAATGCTAGCAGTCCGTGACCCGTTGGTTATGATTGTACTCCAGCATTTGCATTTTATTGACCAGGGAAACCATTTAAAATTATCCACAAGAGCCGCCGGCCGTTATAGCACTCTTCCTGACAGCGTTTGAATTCGGCGAAGTTATCTAGGCTTAGCGTCAAAAATCTCAGGTCCATCCCTCTCTCTCTCTCTCGTTCCTTCTCATCTCTCTGTCTCTCTCCTTCCTTGTCTCCTCTCCTCTGTTCTTTTTTCCTCTTCTGCCTCTTCTTTCTCTCTGGTCTCTCTCTGTCTCTCTCTCTGTCCTCTCTCTCTGTCTCTCTCTGTCTTCTCTCCTGTCTACTCTCTGTCTCCTCTCGGTTTCTTTCTGTCGTCTGTCTCTCTGTCTCTGCTCTCTGTCTCTGTCGTCTCTGTCTCCTCTCGTTCTTCTGTCTCTTCTCTCTTCTCTGTCTCTCCTGTCCTCGTGCTCTCTGTCATCTGTCTCTCGCTGGTCATCTGTCTCTCTGTCTCTGTCTCTCTGTCTGTCTCTCTGTCTCTCTCGGTCGTCTGTTCTCTCTGTCAGTCATGTCTCTCTGAATGCACTCTGATCTTAAGCTACACGAGTCTCTGTCTTGTCTACTTCTTCTCGTGCGTCCCTCTTTTGATTCGGTCTTCTGGTCTTCTTCTCCTGTCCTCCCCCCCTCTGGGTCCCCCTGTCCCCCTTCCCCCTCCCTGGTCTCTTCTCGTCTTCTCTCTCTGTCTTCTGTTCTCCTGTCTTCCTTCTCTCTGTCTGTCACTCTCTCTCTGTTCGTCTCTTCTCTCTCTCGCTCTGCTCTCTCATGTCTCGTTACTCTGTCTCTGCTTCGTGTCTCTCTCTCTGTCTGCTCTCTCCGTCTCTCTCTGTCTCTCTCTCATGTCTTCCTCTAGTCTCTCTCTCTGTCTTCTCTCTGTCTACCTCGTCCTCCATCCTCTCGACCCCTAGAGCTATTCCTGTGAGAAACGCTTCACATGAAACAAATTATGTTAACGGGTCATCTAAGCTGGTATTTGTACGCGAAATTTATTGTTATTATATCATTTTGTTAGAGCGATTAAGCATATTGATATAATGAAAAAATGTGAAAAATAAATGTTTTACTACAAATTTTACTATGATCATTGTCAATCTTTTATTCACCTTTTTTGTTTGCCAGTATATTTTCTGCAACAGTAATTAGTAACTCATTATGTCACAATTGATTCCAGTTCAACAGCTAAAGTAAATTACAGTAGTTATTGAAGTAATATTGTTGACTCTGAGTAATGAAGCTGAGAACGTGGGACATGATCTTCCGCACGATGGCTTATGAATAATATGAAATACGCACGCGATCGAATTTTCGTCATAATTTAACCAACATCAGTACGACTATTGTAGGATTTATTAAATACGTTACTTTTAACATATGGGTCTGCCAGTTTTACTGTATCTGTTATCCCCTTGTAATTAATTGTTTTCAATTTGATATAACCATAAGCCCGACCATGTTTAAATTTCTTATACATTTGGAAATTGAATATAATTTTGAGACTTCATTTAAAATTGTATGCAGATTCACACTCAGCACATTGATGACAAATTTAATTGCATTTTCAAAATCATCACAGGAGATAATTAGTCTCCTTTGCACTAAGATGATTCAGTCTTCCCATATTAATCAATAGCTTGTCCTTGCTGGCTTCATGAACAGTAAATTTTAACCATTTTTCATGTTGATTTACCTCATTTGTATGACAATTGATTAAAATAATAAATAGAACTATTCACATTTGTTCTCTCTATTTTTTGTGTCTAATTTTTTGCACTTTCACTCGTGTCACTGTTTCTTTCGCCACAACTCTTAGTTTCATGTAATTTACCCTAATTTTTGACCTGCCTTCTTATTCGTGAGTAATGGATTCTTCTGATCTCGTAGTATCACATTTCCCCGTCACCACTTCTATCTCCGTCACCTTCACCTCCAACAGACAGACGTTCCACACTGCTGGCCCCGCCTCCATTGTCTCGTCCTGCGCCTCCGCCTCCGCCGCCGCCGCTGCCGCCGGCCCAGGAGACAATGCGACGAGCCGTCCTCGCCTCCGTGACGTCACGACGGTAACTGCTGGGCTCCGCGAGGGAGGAACGGACTGGAGGAGCAGCGCTAATTACGCCAGTGACCATTCTCCGAACTGGCTCGTTAATTAATTACGTCGGGGTTTATATAAAGCGGTTTAACCAATAACACGGCGGCGGTGGCGCCGGCGGCTGCCGGGCGGCACCGAACGCGGGGGGCGGGGGAGAAATAACGGCGCCGACATTAGCGGTTATCTTCCCGGCGGGGGCTGCCGCCGTCCGCCGCCCACCCGACCCGCCCTCGCGCGTCCTCTCGGGAGATGATTTCCTGCTGAGCGCTTATAAGAGACGACTTGTTAGTCGATAGGGTACATCCCTCCCCCAGTCCTTCATTTTCCTGATATCGCATCTGGAGAGACGGCTCAATGAATCTACTGATATCACTGCAGTCCCTGTGTCAGGAAGATTCTAGGTTCGAGTACCGACGGTGGCATGATTTTCGACACTAGACAGGTTGAGTAATGTCGCTGTCTAGAGGAGAATGCTAGCAGCCGGCTGTTGTAATCGGTATTTTTCTGTGGTTTCTCCGCTCAACACCAGGCGAATGTCGGAGTAGTACCCTAACAAACGGGCCGCGGACAACGCGCGATCTTTCCTTCCTCTTCTTTCTCCTATCCTCACCTCTTACACACACACACATACTTCTACTAACACGCACTACCCTACCACACATTCCGGGAGACCCGTCAGGAGCTAAGAGCTTGTCCCGGCAGGGGCGGTACCCCGCTGGTGGGAGATACCTGGTTGGGGAAAACCCCGCTTGCCGACGGTAGGTCGGCGCCGGATCTCGCCACACAATGGGGGAAATATCACCGCCACCTCCCGCGAAAAGAACATGCATTAATTTTACGGGACTAACGGCCCTCGTACTTGTCGTGCCCGAAATCACTAAACAATCACTTAATCAATCAACCTAATATCGCAAGTTTCTATTTACCTCAAAAATATCTTCTCTATATTCAGTGCGTTAATGATTGATGACGGTTTTTGTCTATTTATAAGAAATCGTTAACACAAAACACGGGAGTGTGCTACTACTGGATAGTGAATTACAGAAAAAATTATCCAGCCAACACATTTAAAACGAATATAATAGAAGTTTGCTGATTCAGACACATAACAGGTGACTGCAACGCACATTATAATCGCGGATAACTCGGAAACGATACGCTCTTAAAAACAAGTTTTCATCTCGCAAGAGGGGACCCAATCGTATCGTAGCGTTGCCATTGTATTTCGATATCATATCTTGTCTAACAAAACGTGGAAAATTAGAATTTGTAATTTCAAAGCAAAAAGTATGCTAAACTACTCATATTTTTTAAAAAATATCGTAAACTACTAAGATTTAAAAAAAAATGTACACAACAAAATATAATTACCTGATATTTTAGAAAATATTTATTTGAGACAAAAATTTTCAATATTTTACTTTTACCATGTCACTTTTTTCCTATTTTGGAATAAACAAAGAGTTTGCCAAATGGGACGAGCACCACTTTCTTTACCATTTTTTTAAACACGTAGAAAAAATTAAAGAAAAACATTTGATATTTTCTTGAGGAAACAAATTAATATGAACTATACTATTTCACGACAAATAAGCGAAAATGTTTGTAACTTTGAAAAATTGTACATGATATTATTTGAAGATCTGTATTTA
Source organism: Gryllus bimaculatus (assembly GCA_017312745.1). NCBI lineage: Eukaryota > Metazoa > Arthropoda > Insecta > Orthoptera > Gryllidae > Gryllus > Gryllus bimaculatus. The sequence continues at coordinate 194,843 of BOPP01000238.1, read as the reverse complement.
GTGAACAGATTTTCTTAAGAAAAAGGAACTATATCGTCAATACTGTAGTTTTACGTGCATGTCAAAAACTTAGAAACTTTGAAGATTTGAACTTTTGCAGTTTTGGTAAATTCGAGTTCAATGGAAATGCAACCTATGAGTGCCTTCTTGTTTCCAAAGTAAAACATGTCAAACAATTCGGAGTTTTTTAAAGATAATTTTGAAAATGTTGAGGCATGGAAAATTGAGAATATCCCCCAAATCAAAATATCCATTTCAAACTCTCAAGACCTTCAGTAAGTTCAGATCGATTGCAGGATATCACTTATGGAGAAAATTGAATGGTTTGGTCTCTAACCTTGACCGCAAATAAATATCAATCAGATAGATATTGACTTGAATCCTTTTTCGGTAACAATGATTCTCAAAACGATTCTTACTACACAGTAATTCTTACTCCAATGAATTAAAAGTAGTAATTTACTGCAAATATGGACAAGATCTAATTTTTACACATTAGGGCCACACACTATAAGATTTTTTGTTAAACAAATCGCCGTTTTCTACAGAATTACAATACTTTCCCCCTTTTTACGCCTGTAGTATGGCAAATAGCCATAAGGCTACATGATCTTGATGTAATTATTCGAGCACTTTTTTTCTCTTTTAGGGTTATCATTTTCTCTAGAAATCCTGTACAGTCGAAGTTTTTACTAGTCTGCGGAGATTTTAAAGGATGCGAAATGTATCCTCCGAATTCTTGTTAGCTCTCTCCGCCTCCATTTCACGAAAGTTTCAAAGCATCGCAAACTTTGTCATTTCACGCAAATAAGCTTATAAATGAAGCATATCTCTAATGGAATAATTCAACACAAAAAGAAATGTTCCAGAAGACCTAATTAGCAAGTAAAGCTATTTTAACGAGACGTGTTCAGTAGTAGTGAAATTCGGTATAATCATTTCTAACAACGCTCGAAATTTTCTCAAAGCAGTTTCGGGAAATATGTTGCATTGATAATCTATGCACATATCCGGGGTCTGCATATTTTTTCTTTCAATTCCTTGTAAATTACTAAAATACGGTTACTTCATTTTTTTTAGTTCCAAACTATCCAACAAATCTATTAACACTTTTGCATTGCTGGATGCTGCGGTTGTGGAAATTAGCCATAGGGATGGGCACTTTAAAGAGCCACTCCTTGGAGAAGGAACACTGATACAAAATTATCGCAAATACTTACATTAACGAAGGGCAGATGTGTTAAAAAATTGTTCACATTAAAAAGAAATGAAATAAAATAACAGAGATTAGTAAAGATATAAAATAGCCTTTCGGCACGCTTCTAATTTACGTTCCTAAGCTAAATTGCTAGACTATAATATACGTTGTAAATACGCGATCATTTTCTATTCCAAACACATATTCAGCATTCACGGATCAAACGGAAAATGAGAGCAAAACCGCCATGTGAGAGATACCACACAGCCCCCTGCAACAGAGAAAGTAAGCGCACAGCGGTCGGCGCAGAAGCGAACTGCAGGGGAGCAACGCCAGCGCGCAGCGCGGGCAGGGGAGCAACTTCAAAACACGCGCGCGCAGTGTGGCACAATGCGGCGGCGGAAATTACAGAGGCCGCGTCCAAAGAGATCGCCCCACCGCCATTGTTGCCTCCACCGCAGTGAACCTTTCGCCGGTAATCAATGGTTTCATAATACCTTCATAACCGATACACAGCCTCAAAGCGGACGCCACGGCCGGGTTTTAAAGTTGTTTGTTTGGCGCGAAAACGCACGAAAATTGCAAACGAGGATGCGAATTTATCGTATACGCCCAGCGCCCGCGTGCTGCTCACCGGAAGGTAAGCTACGCAAGTAAAACAAACGCGTCGCGTCAGCGAGAGGAGCGAAAGAGGAAAGAGAGCTTCATTCTGATTACGTGGGGTGTCGCTTTTAGTTGCGATTTACGACGTTGGATATTCGCGCTAGTGAAGGAAACTGCGTATTTTGTATTTTGTCCCGGATATTGAGTTATGGTTTACGAAATGGAATGTTGAATCATAACCTTTTTAATGTTGCATTTATCTCTGGCGTTATAATGGAGACAGGATACAAAACTGTATTTCCTTACAAAAGATAGAACGCTATTGTCTTTTCAAATACAGAGAATTGACACCACCCCATTGCTCTTATAAAACATATATGAAAAAATTGGAATAACATGAACAAAAGGTTTTTGATCCTAACATAACTTCATACTTATTTCCTTTAATAATTTAACGAGTCAGCTACAGTTTTAGAGATATGAATATGCACATCCAAAACTTTTTATTTTGCATTAAGTATTTGTTCCTCATTTCAATAGATACTGATAAGCTAATCCTCATCTTTCTGGTAACGGTTCCCTCTCTTCATAGTTTAAAAGAAACCACAGTTTTAAAAAATACATGTATGTTCAACTAGAGGAACTAAGATAATAAAATTATCTTAAGTTCTATTCTCGGAAACAACTAATGGATCATATTTATTAATGTGTGATAATGTTCAATAAAGGACGGCGCTGAAACAGGTGAATAATGGATCTCTCTACAGGTAGTTGGGGATTATATTGTAAACGGGGAGTGTATGATCCATTAGTAAAAGAATGTATAATTGATGCCGAAAAACATTTAAGCATTAGTTAGGTATTACTTTTCAAAGCAAAATCCCAATATGATACAAAAATAAAAATTTAGAATGCAAATACAGGGAACATGTACTGCAAAAGCATCAGAGATAATATTTGTTAATTTAAATGGATGTAACTGCTTTGTTAAGTTCAATGTCACTTAACATAAAATTGCAAGCACTCTAATTTTTTACTTTACCGCTTGTACTAAAAATATACTTGTTAATATTAGTGCAAATAATAGACTTTTTTTAAATCCATTTATGGTTTAGAAAATAAAATATTGAATCAAATATTTTGTCTTTAAAATAGCTAAGATTTAAGTCAAACTTTTGTAAAAATTACTAATATTTTAACATCAATGTTTATGCTTTTAACGAATTGACAAATTAAGGAGAACCAATTTTGTTAGGAGAAAAATCGCTATCTTCAATAATGTAGGTATACGAGGGTGTTAAAAAATCATTTGCAACTTTTGAAAGTCAGAGGTAACCGTGAAAATCGGACCTTTACCATAATAATAAGAGTTTATCAAACGATTTTCACAAAAATTTAAAAGAAAAATTTTGAAACATTTTTTAAACAAATATGAAATGTCGTAGGATGTTCATGCGAAAACCCCACGAATTTTAAAGAATTATTTTGAATTTTGCAGGACCTTGAATCGGATCAATCCGATCAATACACGTTAATTTTGAAAATAATCTTGAGAATATTTTAAATGTTATCGCCCGACAGACTTTCGGGAGATTTGAAAAAAAAACAAACTTTTTTTAGTGTTAGGGGATTGCAAAACCTGTATTTCAATGAAAATCTCTAAATCCATTTTCTACAGATTTACAGAATTTTTAATATACTACGTATATTATTCCATTAATACGTAGTACGAATATGGGAGACTGAAATGGCAATGTAATACAAATTAAAAACGTGGATGGGCGACGGTGAGCGTAGGGCTGAGCTTCACGCAGCAGCGGCACAAACATCGACTCGTTGCAGCTGAAGACACAGAAGGGCGGATACTTCACTGTCGTACTCGTAATTCTCGCAAGCTACACTGAGTTTATAGTGTCCATTGTTATTATAACATTTAATACAAACAATCGAAATAAAAAGGGAGCTCGGCGCTTGCACGACTAGCGACCGTGGGTTAAACAAAACGCAGAGAACAGTGATTAAAATAAACCTTGCTGTCGTCCGGTGCTGCAATATTAATTCCCACAGTCGATTGAAACAATGACTAATGATTAATTACGTTCCAGTGCTTCGTTTACCAGCCCGGTGCTGGAAGGAAAAAAATCCTGTACTGTAATAAAATTATATCATACAATTGACAATTTTTCATAAAACGAGCAGTAGCCATCTAATAAAAGGGAATTATAGAATAATTGTAGAGAAATCTTGTAAGATTCACTTTGCCGCTAAGAGTGCACACTTATAATAGAGTCGATTACACTAGTCGCCGTTAAAGACTCTGACGATTCGTCGTGTTGCTGAGAACTGTCTCTCTCGCCCCAATCTCCGTAGCCAAGCAATAGAGCACGCTGGTCACGGCCCCATAAAGCTGCAACGACTGACGGAGCGGACCAATGACCTCACGGGAATAGATGTGCTGCACCAGAACAGGAATTTTAACTGCTTATTAAGCTGAACATAATGACAAATTGGATTTTAACCTCTCGGGAACGCGTTGTTCCGTTGGGATGTCTACAAACAAATGCAGTCGCTTACAATCACGTTGATAAATGTTACAATGTACGAGTATTTTGAGCAGAAAAGTGTTAAGAACATTCAACAGTTAATACTAATAGTAAAATTTACAAAACTAGGGTGTTATCACACTAATAAATAAACTGTTTAATTAAACTATAATTAGTTATAAATTGTTTTTTGAACAAATCTATTACAAACGAAAAAATTGCATAATATTTATTAAAATAAAAGAATAAGTACAGAATAATTAGAATGTATCTTTCAATATAACTATCTGAACCAATGAAAAAATTAGCATATTTGCATGAATATCTTTTGTTCATGCGCATACGCATGTGTACATGTGTTCATGTGTACTGACTCTGCAGTTACCGGGGTACAGCACCATTATCTTGGAGGCAGGTTTATGAATTATGTAATTAACCTACTCCCATAGGAATAAACAGAAAGCACCACGGAAGACTCCACAGATCTCCCGTCGGAAGCCACCGTTCCTGCAACCAGCCACTGTTATATATTTTTTAAATAAATGAACTTCCCACTATACAATATAAAAGTTGTAAACACATGACTAATGTGGTGATGTAATATCACGATGTTTCCACTGGATACGTAATGTATTACGTGCCCTCCGGATACGTGATAAAAAACTTACCTAAATGCCTCTCAAATACCCTACGCCCACACAAACACACACACACACACACACGCAGGGTGGATAATATATATGGAGGGCGTGGAAGACGAAGAGAGCGCATAAGATCATCAAAAGTCTTTCGGTTGACTTCTTTCGGCGAAACCTGGCTTGTACAGAGCTTGGAGTGTAAATTATAAATACGTTATACTTCTTTGGTTGTTCAGTTGAAGAACATCTTCCTGTGATAATAAACCTGAGGAAGCCAAGTTGCAAAACGGCAGATTTCATCCTAAATTGACATCTTGGCGACCTAGAAAATTTAACTCGTGTAACTTTATCAGGGGATCAGCATTTTAGTTGGATCCAAATTTTAGTCCCCAGGGTTGTTTATCATCAGAGTATGGAAGATGAAATAATGATGATAATAACGGATGAAAGAGCGACACATACATACTGAAATATTCAATTTAGGATAGACATGGCCATACGTAGAACAAAAAATACTGTAAAGATGACTAATAAATTTATTTATCATTTATAAGAATAAACTTGTCCAAATAGGAGTTTCAAAAAAAATCTACCCGTGGGTGACAACCTGTTTCGATCTTCTCTTCTTAAAAGCGGAGACCGGGTGGAAGACAGAACATAGTGACTATGCACATTATCTACTGTAAAGTCTTAGCATTGCTAAAACTGTAGATGATAAAATATGATATTAAGTTATTATTGCTTTTTATCATGTTGCATGGTTTTGATGGATGTGCCTAAAATTCAACATAACACTTGTTTCAAAAGAATTCTAAACTTTAAAGACGTATCCCTTATCTGTGAAAGCAATGGAAAGGTATTGTAAATTACTCAAAAATTTTCAATTTTTAAATATTATTTTAATTTTAAATCGCATAAACAACAGGGGTCATCAATTTTTGTTTAGAATTTTCTCTAAACTCAGCAGTCCGTGTTTGACATTATTTCATGAATAAACATTTCAAAATAGAGGATATTTGAGTTAAACTGACGAAGCGTTAATCTAGTAGCAGGAAAGGAGAGGGAAGTGTGGAAATGCGTGTGTTTACAGAACTTCCAATCAACGTAAACATGCAACCGATCCTACTTGTTTTTGATACGAAAGTGATGGCGAAACCCATACCTATCCATAAACTCGCCTTTGTCATCTATCGCGCATAACAAACAATTTACGCAGATGAGATCCTGCGCAAGCAGCTCGCTGGCTGTAATGAAGTGAAACGAACTATTTGGCCACATTACTGATTATAAATCTCATTTATCATTATCTGCTAGAGCGGACGTAAAATCTGCAAAGCGGCGCGCTGTGGCAAAAGTGTGCGTTCCAGTTGGGAGATGGTCCGGGATAATGGCAATTATCAGCACGGTCAATTTGTCGATGGGAAATGGTAGGCATGGTACGGTCTATATAACGTATGTGAGTTTCGGAATTTTCGATCAAACTTTCTCGTTTTAGTTAAATGTTAAAAGCAGTATGAGAGACGACTCAACTATTTCTAAGAGTGATCCTTCGCGTATTAACCGTGCCTGAACGGAAAGAAGGTTGAGGCATACGGAAGAACTTGGCTTTTAAATATTTTGGGTAAATAAGTGTATTAAAATATGTTGTTAGCATGAAATTTACAATGTTAATTCAAGTAAACTATTGTTTATAACTAATAGAAAAGCTTATTTTAATATAAAATTCTAGAACATATCTCATTCCAAAGGTATGAAACATTGTAAAACAAATATGAAATAAATATTAAAGTAGCTAATTCTACTCAACAATGCAACTTATAACACAACTCGTATGGACTAATTCTATGATCACATTGTTTACTTACTCTACTTTTCTATCTTTCTCATTTGTTAGATTCATTCATGTTAACTCATTAATTCAAAATGGCCAGTTTTCAAGTTTTCTATAAATTGTTTATTTAAAACAATCACCGAATACTCACGCGTAAACGGGCTCCTAATCTTCACTTTCAACTCTAACATCTGCTGTGGCTGCGGCTTTCAACTCTGGCTGGTATTTTTTACAAACACAATACTTTTTCCATACAAATGTAAAGATGAGAAATCTTTACACTTTTAAGGTTTGATGTTGTTTTCTTAGTTTGTTTAAGCTTTGATTTTGCACCTTCCTTAACTAGAGAAAATTGCTCAAAAGAATGTTATAAGATAATTGCCTTCTTGTAATTATATTTAAATTAATTTAATTCTTCCTAAAACTAGTGTCACGTAACAAGATAGCTCAGTTTTCTCTTCAGAGGAAAAAACAGTAATGAAATCGTTCATGGCTTTAGAAACAGTATAACCATAGATTTTTGTCGATACCTTTGCATCGTTTCACGGTAGTTTACAGAAAACTGAACTAAATAGACGCCCTCGTATTGCTTATATTATTTCTCTGAATGGCTCCACACACTCTTTCATAGATACCCCAGATCACTTTTGTTAGTGGAATTTCATTGGTAATTCTGTAGTATTTCGTAGACAACTAATACATTATATTGCATCGTAGGCTGTCACAGCCGGAGTCAATAGAAAATAAAGTGTCTGGGGAGCTGGTAGCCCGGGGTTCCAGTTGAAGAACCAACCCTTCCCAACTATGGTGGACGACACGTGGTGACCCTTCGATTCCAACTGGACCACGGCCTACCAGCCCGGAAACTTCCTCTTAAACTAGTACATTGTTATGAAAAGTTGCTGGGAGTGGAGAATAATGCGGTGAAGAACATCGTAGTATTCAGTCCGTTCTCTCTGACCAATTCTGTTCCATGATCTCAATATGAATTAATTCCACACTGGACAATATCTTATATTCAATTGAAGCGGTATATGTAAAGAGTGCAGTCAGATAATTCCTACTATCACCTAGTTTTCAGTGGATAGATATCTGCTTTGTGTGTAAATCGGAAATAAAGAAGATCGGAGGACGAATTCGTTTTAGTGTGAAAAGATACAAATTCGAGCTTATTTCAAAAATAAAGAAAAAACACTACGTATACACGAAATATACACATTTTTAAAGATGAAAACTTACTATTCAGTACGTTTGTTGTAAAATATGTTCAAAAGAGTAAGCAGCATACTCACACTTACACCATAGTTCTACTCGTACGTGTGCTCATGCGGTTATCTGTAGTTCTATGGAGCAAATTTTTGCAGTAACGATTCTCGGTGAACAAGCGTATATTATTAACTAATGTTTTAAACGATGTCTCAAACATTTTTGAAATATCTGAGAGAAATATGCCGTTTTTTTTATTTTCCTTAATTCTACTTACAGTTAGCAGTTAGCAGTTAAGAAAATTCTGCAGCGAAGTAGCTTTTTCCGTCAAAAAACTCATATGGCAGAAACCTGACCTAAAAAAGTGGATAAATGGCGGCGTTCAGCTGCTGTTGTAAGATTGTGTTGTAAGAGTAACGCAAGGGCCCGCGTGTG
>BOPP01000238.1:152462-173914 GCA_017312745.1 Gryllus bimaculatus | reverse complement strand
CGTGGGCGGAGGCTGTGGAGTGGGAGGGCAGCGAGTTGCAGGCGGAGGTGGAGGCAGTGCGGAAAGGAAAGATGGAGGGTAATGCGGAGGCAGCGCAAAAGATAAAGGCGAGGGAGACGTGGAGGTGGAGGCAACGCAGAAGGCAAAGATGGGGGAGAGGCAGAGGCAGCGAACAAGGTGAAGACCCGAGCGAGGAGAAGGCGGAGGCGGATTGCAGATGGAAAAATGGGGGCGATGCTAATGTGGTGGCAGCACAGAAGGCGAAAATGGAGGGTGAGGATGTGGCAGCGAAGATGGCCAAGGAACGGGAGAGGTGAAAACGGAGGCAATTCAGAAGGCAAAGACAGGGGCAAGGCGGAGGCAGTGGAGGCAGAGACAGGCGAAGACGAGGAGTGAGGCGGAGGCACCGCCGAAGGCGAAGGAGGGGGCAAGGCGGCGGCGAGCAGAAGGAGGAAGCTGGGGGCGAGGAGGAGGCGGAGGCAGTCCAGATGGAGAAAATGGGGGCGCTGTGTAGGCAGAGGCAGTGTAGAAGGTGAAGGTGTGGGAGAGGTGGAGGCGGAAGCAGTTCACAAAGCGAGAACGGGAAGCGAGGCGGAAGTGGGTGGAGACGGAGGCGGTGACGACGCGGGAGACATCGGCAAAGATCACCCCTGAGGTGGATGAAGGCTGTGGTAGCAGGGGCGGCGTCTGAGACGCTGTAAGGAAAGGCGGTAGAGGGTGTAGTTGTCGAAGGGGGAGGCCTTGGTAAGGGAGGCAGCGGTTGGTGGCTGTGTAGAGAAAGTGGCAAAGGTCGGCGAGAAGCAAATGAAACGGTGATGGTGGAGGATGACACGAGGGCACGGGTGAAGAGGAAACGTGGAGACGAGGACGATGAAGATGAGAAGGGTTCATCGTGGTCTCCAGAGTGTAGACGACTGAGAGTAGCAGGAGGTATGCGAGGCGCCTGTACGAAGGCGTCTGAGTCGGTAGCTGGGCACGAAAACGGCGGCGGCGGTCGATTCAGAAATGTGCACTCGCTAAGGGGCACAGAAGATTAGGTGATGTCGGAGGAGAGTCTGAGAGGGGAGAAATGAAGCCAGCTGGTGCCGACAGGGTGACTATGACGACGCCGTCTAGAATGATATTGAAGAGAAAGAGAGAGACAGAGAGAGACAGATTGAGACAGAATCATAATGTGTGCAAGAGCTAAATCTGATAGCTCGTAGTAACATGATCCTTTTATTTTTCTTCATTTTTATATTATATTGCATGTCAGTTTTTATGAGCCACACTTATAACATATTATGTAGTTTCGTAAGTGTGTATGTGTGTGAGTGTGTGTGAGTGGGGGTGTGAATATATGAGTGTGTGTGTAGACGTGTATGTGTGTGTGAGTGTCTGAGTGTGAGTGGGGGTGTGAGTGAGTGTAAATGTAAGCGTGTATGTGTGTGGGTGTTCATATGCGTACGTGATCATGCGTCTGTGCGTTTGCTCAACAGTTCTCCTGCCAGTCCGTCCATTTGCCCTTTTTGATATCGAAAAGAAATACTATTCAGTGTAGAAAGAAGTAGATACGGAGCTCTCTTCTGGTACCCTCTGTAACTGCTCACAGTCCTTGAAAGACGAAGTCCTTTATTATCAAATGGAGTGGGGTCGTCGCCCTACATCGCTTCAACGCATGAAACTATTCTCCAGCGCCATCTAGAGTTGCTACACAGAAAGGGGAAGAATCGTTAATCACTCAGATTCGCAACAGAGGGTGCCAATGATCCTCGTAATCTGAACAATGTGTCTTCGCGTAATGTCATTCCTGGGATGGCTAAGTAGCTTCTAAACGTGCCTTAATCCAGCCTCCATCTATCATCTCGCCGCGAGGGGGACTGACCTGGAGAGCCGAGATGGTTCGGATAGCAGGAGGGGAGCGCGCTCAGGCGTAACGACGAGGGCTCAGGGTCCCTCCAGGCCCTTACCTCTCCCCTCCCTTTCCCTTCCCCTCCCCTTCCCACTCCCCACCCCCTCCACCACGGCCACGTGCTCCTGAGCGAGGGAGTAGAAATGATGATGTGAGACTACATAACTCTGAGAACTTCGGTTGAAGGTATCAAGTAAACTAGTGGTACTTAAAAAACAAATACGTATTTTTGATTATGATTACGTAATAACGTACGCCAGGTAAGTCCACAATGCTGCAAACTGTGCGAACAACAGAAATAATGTTGGTGGCAATAGCTGCAGCTTGTACCTGAATAAAACGTACATTGCGTACTCACCAGAATTATAACAGACGCTTGAAGTATTGTCCCCTTCACTTGATCTGGTTGCTACCAACATACGTGCCGTTTTTAATAGGACACCCTGTTTAAGCTCGGTGCGGAGAGTTTTTTTCTTGCGCGCTGTGTTATAATAGCTTAACTTCTATCCTACTCACTTTTTGGCTAAACGTGGAAAATCTCTTTACCAAAGAGAGATACGGAGTTTGAAAAAAATTGAATCTACCTACTCATCATTTTTTGAAAGTAGCAAATTTAAATGCAGTTGGTATTCTTCCATATAATTTAGTGCACTGTGCTTTATTCTTGCACGGGCCCACTAAATGACGAACGCACGTGAAAACCCGTGAGATAATATGAATGCATGAAAATCTCCATGTTTATAATAATCCATATTATGCAGTGATTCTTGTATATTATAACTTACAGCTATGTGAAAGCTGCTGAGTGAAACTACTTTTGAATAGAGTACATGAAACTATTTAATTAGGTGTACATTAAGTGTAGTAGTGTCAGAAAAAGATAAGAGGTCAGCAATGAGGTGGGTGCTCCCGTGGATGGAAAAGAAATATTTTAACGTTGAAAACGTTTCTGTTATTCTGGGTGATCTGGGCTGTCCGGGTGACGCCGCGTCGAAGGCTGTGTTGCCGACGTTTCGACTATCTTGTCGTGGTCTTCCTCAGGGCTGGTATGCTGAGGAAGACCAAGACAGGATGGTAGAAACGTCGGCAACACAGCCTTCGACGCGGCGTCACCCGGACAGCCCAGGTCACCCACATGACTCTGGCCGTGGAAGCCTACGACTTCGTTTCTATTATTCTGTTTGCTAGAGAAGTGTTGGCAACTCAGAGAGGTAGTTCTAAAATTCGACCATTGGTGTCAGATCCAGGCAATCATACCTAATGATGATAATCTGATGATGGTCTGATGTCATAAAAATGTCTTTGGAAATGAAAGTGGCTAATATCATTCACTCGCTTTACTACAATCTATAGACGTAAGCTTTTATAGATCTTTTAAAAGTCATACATCCAAAGTCATTCTGCATCTTGGAAAATGTTTATAATATCGTACCACAGTTTTTGAGTTCTTCCATATTATTTTCGTTGAAGGCTTTTGTTCTTCGAATAAAATTAATTTCTTTAAGAAAACAGTTTTCATTGCTAACATGACGATGCTCCTTTAAATCATTGGTGTCAAGTAAATGCACTGAGCAAAAGCTCTCATTGATTCTATTAGATCATATCCGATTCTTGAAAAATTATCCGATTCATTGTTAATACAAACTTTCTGAAATGAAATATTTGTCAGTTTTGCAAAAGTATCGTCTCTGAAACGGGAAAAGTTGCACTGCTTTATGTATTTCGTTTGGTGTCTTTCTAGTTTGTATCATTGATCTACACGACTTTCCACTCTTATTTGTATTCCAAATGGAACAAAGTGAATAGTATGCCCAAACGTTTTAGATAATGTTAAGAGAAATAAATGTTCTTTTTTATTCTAATTCAATTCCTAACTTGCTGAGCTTTCATATTTTTTACTATATTATTTATATTTATAAACCTTTTCCTGTCGTCGTTTGCATGTTTGTCATAAACGACCCGTCTGCACATACTTCCCCGGAGTCATAAATCTGTTTAATGGGCTTTCCCCATTCGCGAATACCTCGTAAATGCAGTATTCTATGTCGTAAAATCACACTAACGGGGAAGCGCCGAACACAATGACCTCATAAGGTGTTTAAATCTGAGTTGTAATGTTCGCACATGGGGAATGTTTGATAATTTTATTATAGAAATAACCAATATTTTAAAGTATGTTTTATATTTATATTTTTGTAAAATTGCTTGACCTTCGTGCGATTGCGTGGGCGGTCAAAAGGCCGCCTCTGAAAATAAAATGGCACTGCGCGTTGATGGTTGAACTCAGCATGAAAGGAAGAGAGGTATTTTCTAGTTATCTATTATCACAAATAGCGTTCTCACTCACATTTGTACCAAATTCGCGTAAGTGACCAAAGTTTTTGCTCCAGGGGGCATAATTATCGTCACGCGATGGCGCCTATTCCAATTTTTTGCCACGAGTACGAAAAATGTGTAAGAATATTTTTCAAATATTTTTGTAAATCAAATGTCATAATTATTCTCTTATGCTAATTATTGTGCAAATTAAATGAATTGGTTATCATTACGTGTAATTTGTAGATGATTTCAGTGGATTATAGTAATCTAGATTCCGAATACTCACTATTCTTGTCTTATTACAATATATTTAGCTACCTACACATTCCCTCCCCCTCTCTGTACCATTCCTTATTAGACTTTTACTTTCTTTTTCTCCAGATTTTCATTAAAAATACCATTATTATATTGTATGTATTTGTCATTTGTATTTTGGAAAGCCAAAGAAGAAGACTGATTTTGTAGAGTATCTCCAGAAATGTTTAATATGGTGAACACTTCAAATTATTTCAATTTATTTTTAATTGACTTCAGTGTCCAGTTTATTTTATTTAATAAATCCCGCATAACTGACGATTAAGAGAATTCGCAATATCGAGCGGTCGCGCATGTCATTCTAAATGGCGCGAGTGCCCGAAAGTTAAGTTTATTGACAATGTAAAAACATTTTCATTTTCTCATAAAATTTGTTATGCAATATATTTATATAGAGTTAAATTGAATAGTATCTTATATTTTTGAATTAAATAATGAGACGTTACTAGTATTAACCTTAAAACGCAGCATGAAAGTGCAGTCTGATTTTGTGTAAACTTAGGGAATACGTTCCACACTGGCAAATATGCGTCTTCCCCGAGCAAGGACGCACACGGCGCTGGAGAGGACTGATCTCATCGCTTCACGTGGAGACAGCGGAATATCACTCAAGAATGCATGTTGCAATTCCAGTTCCGACGGTGGAGGAGTTTCCTCACTATCTTCATAGCTAGGTCGAATTCAATCAGTTATCTCTATACATGCGACATCGATGATGAGGTTTTAAAAATATCCATATTTTTATGATAACGTCGATATATTTAATATCAATATATTGTAGCCGATGTCTTTCACATCGATGTTTTGTGTTCCATGTTTTTTTAGTCGTTGATATTTTATATTGAATGAAAAAAGTGTAATAAATTATAGACTAATTATCAGATATTCGAAAATTGAAAACACCACAGACCAAAGTGACCAATAATTAAAAAGAATAGTCGAATCTTGCTGATAATCATAATTTACGGTTTTTTATATTACCCAAATAGATAAAAATGTACAAATAGGGAAAACCGATGGGTTTTCACCCGGAATATCAACCGCGCAGGTGGACACGCTCATTAATTTACCTGTGATGCCTGCGTTAAGTATGTATTGAAAGCTGGACAGCTGGCACACGATTCCATGATGCAGTATTCACAACTCACAGACCGTCAAATTTACTTCCCTTATTTCTACAAGAGCGAGACCACATTCTTCAATAAATTCGTGATCTGTGATTATGGAACATGGCCGACTAGCAGCTGTTCACCATTTGTGATGAGTCTCGGATTTACTTGGTGGTTAACACCATACGTCTCGATTATTCGGTCTCTTTCACTTGTGTCTTGGTATATTCAATTTCCTTATCACTAGTCTTCGTCTCGATCGTATGTCAGAAGTATGTTAACAAGGTGCAACAATCGTTTGTCTTCCATCAAAATTCAATGAATGATAGAGAATTTGTGATCAAGCGAAATACATACTTCACACTCCAGTAGCTGTTTTTAATATTTTAGATATCTCTTTTATTGACAAATCATGCGAGGAAATGCGGGATCTGGACATAGCCATCAAGCTTTAGAAGAGGAGCCTTGAGCTGACTGTTTTGCTCTAACGAATATTGCATTAGTATCGAGAAAGCCAACATCCTTGTTAATATCGCATCTTCTGGCACTGCCCTTCCTGTCTGTTGTGTTTAGCCTTGAGAGCCCCGTGTGGCGTGTGCGCAGGCGCACAGGCCTGCTGCTGGCGCTGCCCTTCCTGTCTGTTGTGCTTGGCCTTTAGAGCCGTGTTGCGGCGTGAGCGCAGGTGAAAAGGCGCTCTGCTGCTGGCGCTGCCCTTCCTGTCTGTTGTGCTTGGCCTGAGCTCCCGTGTGTCGTGTCGCAGGCGCAGAGCACCCCCGGCCCGTGCTGGGCGCGCTCTGCTTGGCGCTGCCCTTCCTGCCCGCCGCCAACCTGCTGGTGACGGTGGGCTTCGTGGTGGCGGAGCGCGGCATGTTACATCCCCAGCTGGGCTCGTGCTCTGGCGGCGTCGGAGCGCAGCTGCTGTTGGGGCAGCTGTTCCCCACCGGCCGCTGCTGCTGGCGGCGGGGTGCTGCTTGCTGCTGCTGCTCTGCAGTCGGACGCTGGCGCGCACCGGGACTGGGCGTCGCGGGAGGCGCTCGTCAGGTGAGATGCGTGCGGGCAGGGGGGGGGTGAGCTGCGCGCGCCGTCTGGGGCGGGGGCTGACGCGTGGTGTCGCTTGTGTCGCCCGCATGGGGGGGGGGGGGAGGGCGGGGCTGGCGGGCGCTGCCGCATTAACCGCCAAGATGCACTACAACTTCGGCCAACTTTTCCAGCGCGACGAGGGCAACATCGAGCTCGCCACCGCGCATTACAAGGAGGCCCTAAGGTGAGTTTCTACAAGCAGTGCACCCTTCTTTTCCGTCTCTTAAATAGCCCTTCGCGACGTTTCAATGTGGCGTTGCAAAGAGGACCTCAGATAAGTTTCTACGCCCAGTGCACCCTCCATTTCCATCACTTGAATAGCCTCTCGCCACGCCTCAATGAGGTGTTACAATGTGGCCCTCAGGTGTCACCTACAACTCATTAAAAAAAATGCAGTTGCGATGTTGATGATGCCAAAACAGGATTGCTCATATACAAAAAATGATGTCAATCTCATTTTGCTACGCTAGAGCCACTCGCGCGTGAAAGATTTTCTCCCTTTTCACGTCGCGTCGAGTAGACGAGCTGCGGACTGCTCAAGTTGCCCATCCATAATACAGAATATGTCGAGCAGCTGTGATGCAACAGCATATTCAGCGCATAAAACAATCATAGCTCCCAGCGCGATTTAAGCCTAAGTTTTGTTTATAACCTGCATGTTTCAAGCATAAGAAACAACGACGTTGTGAATTGTCTGAACCGAGATGTACTTTTTAAACATTCGAATTCCATCTCGAATATATCGTAAATTTTCTCTACGTTTTCCTATCGCTAGATTTATTTATTTTTTTGGCTCTAAGCAGAACCTGCGTAAGAAAGCACATTAAAGCTTACGACAGGAAAATTGAAGGGTATTAAGTGTAAATTCTGAAAATATGAAGTTCGTTTTTCGAAAATTGATTTCAAAATATTAGTTTGTAATAATATCAATTATCTTTTTAATGGTCAACAAACTTTTGTGCCTATACCACTCGCCCATTTTCATCACGTCCTTGTGCGTAGTCATTGTTGGAAATGTGCTGTTGGAAACTTTTAGTGCTAAACCATTGTTATGTTGCTAAAGTATAATAATATAATGCTTCAAGGCTCCAACCGGTGGATATATGAGCACTTTTCTATAAAAAGTATCAAAACTGTTAGGCTTTAGTTGCCTGTGTCCCGTGAGATTCGGTGCGTACCAAACACCTTTTGCTTTACAGCGGCTCTCCTTCCGACTTTTCCACGAACATATTGCAGCTAAGCACGGTGTTAAATGATGATTCGAACCGACTCAAGTCGTCGTTAACCACCCTGGCCAGGAGTTTTCAAAGCTTTTGCGAACTCAAATAAATCGAGGACTAGGAATCAGGAATGAAGAAATTTGCTTAAATGTTTAGTTGTGAATGTCTCCCTCTATTGAAGAAATAGAATTCGCAAACTAGTGCAAAAGGTGCAAATAAGAGTTGACCAGAAATGTTACATATGTGTACAAAGGACGTTTAAGGACTATATTGGTTTGTCATGCCGTGTAGCATAGCGCATGTATTACGGCGATAGCCGCTATAGGAGCATTTGTGACTCACAAGCGCCAGACGTAACTGCCCCATCGCAATGGGCATAAAAGCCACAGTGGAGTTACAGAATGGAGGCTACAATCAAGGAGTGGAATAGAAAGACAGTGTATTAAGTATCACAGTATTTACTGAGAGTAGGGAGCATCTGTATATAACTGAATTGTTGAAGTTGACATAAAAATACTGATGATGTTGATGATAGTTTATTAAGAAAGAAAAAAATTGATATTTTTACGGATCGTTTTCGAGAAATACACCGTTTAACTCAGTGGACCTAAGCAACGGATAATCATGCGTTGCGTCAGAGGAGCGCATGGGCGGGCATATCCTGGCCTTGAATAAACGAGTTTTGTTGCGGACGTCGGAGACACAGCTTTCAGCGGGTTGGGATAGTTGAGTTTATAGTCTACAGATTCGGTGAAGGCAAGTACCAAAGAGGAATAAAATTACTCATGTGAGTTGTTCCCTTAGGCACCGTGGAATTGCGTGAAATATGCAAGACAAAGTATCATATTATTTGTTTTTAAACTTTTTTAGTTCCATGTTACGATCTTCAAGAGCACATCTCTTTGCTGCTTTTTGCTACGAGTGATTAATCTTCTCATATTAAACTTCATTGTCTGGTTTTCAGTAACACTTTTCATGATATTTTTGTATACATTTTCGCATCCGTGGTAAAGTGGAGGCGAAAATTAAAGTTCATAGAAACAGTGCATTATTTTTCAGTTGCATCAACCATTGCATTTATAATCACTACACAGATATCCACGAAGTAAAGAAACATTGGCCACCAGCACCACTTTCTCTATTTCCTGATCTGAATGCCGCTATAGACAGTTGCATTCTTCCCACGCCCTCTATTGCTCTGTTATGTGACTTTAATACTAAATGTTGTGAAACAAACATAAACATTGAAACACAATATAATGCTACAAAACGTTTTTTACCTTTCTTCATCAATAATTGATGATGATATTGATGATGAATTGATTACACTGGCCTGCGATAGTTTCATTGCCGCTATCTTGTATTACTTTATAGGATTACTTTTGCATCCTAAATCAGGATCTGACATTATTTTCCCTACATCACATCACGTTTTCTTTAAAAACTTATATTACGTTTTCACGCACTAATGCGCTTACTAAGTTGTTAGAAGAGTTGTTGTTTTAATTCCAATTTTCAGATGAGTTTGTTAATCCGATGTTCCGATCTGGTAACCCTCTGTAATCCGCTTAGTCTGGAACCGGTGTTTAAGGCGTATTCCAATAAAAATATTACATTTCTATTGAAATTATAACAACATGCTACATCCTGACTTCTAGAACACTCCAGATACATTCTGTTCTTTATGTGGATATTTTGTGCCAATAAGAAAGCAGCGCAAAGTTATCTAGTTCATGAGAAAAGACTACTATGCCTTTTGGTATCACACTGGGAGACCAAGGAAAGCCGTAGACACCACATAGGGCTTCTAGAACGTGTTATAGTAAACACGACGGAGTGAGAACAGAGTTGCCATTCGGAATTGCAATGGTGTGGTGAGAACCTGCAGACAACAGTACTGACTGCTAATTCTGTTCTGTGATTGTGAAGGGATTTAACAGCGATAACAAAAGCCTTTGGCAATTTTACCCGTTCTTTTCTTGGTTCTGATGTACCTTTCCCACGGCATCCTGGAATATTACAAGACTGCCCCTCCTCTGAATTTGAATGTGATGCAGAACTTGATGATCCTACCTATGACTGTAATTTTTAGATTAAAGACTTTGAAATGGAACCTAAACTTTTCAAGTAAAGTGCATTAAAAAATTTGTTTGAGATTTTGGACTTACAAAGGAATCCTCAGGTCTACATTTTGCGAAAGGAAGATGAAGGTACCAGGAACGACGTACTATTGGTGCAGATATTGCGAACAAGATTTTACAAACTTATTTTCTGAAAGGGAAGTTTTTTTACTGTAACAACATTCAGGAGGCTGTGTTGAAACTAGGATTACCACAGTACGACCCCATACACCGGAGAGTTTATCGATGCCTCCAAGCGTAGTTTGAATTGAGTCCTTCTTCATAATGAAAACAAAATATCATCAATTTCTATTGTTCATTCTGGTAATACGCGAGAATATTAAAATCCTGAGATGGTGTTGTGTTTACTGAAGTAACAAGAACACAAGTGGAAAGTCTGCGGTTAATTTAAAGTCATAGGTATTCTGTTAGATTTTACAAGCAGGTTACACAAAGTACTCCTGCTTTCTGTGAGTCGGACTGACTAGCAAGGTTACACCTCAGAACCAAAATAAAATGACAAGGTAAACGGTGGATTGTAGATTGTGCTCGACAAACATAAAAGCTTATTGGCAAGTCCGTCATACTGTTACCTCCGCTTCATATCAAACTTGGACTAATGAATAAATCCCTTGAATCTCTAAACAATGAAGGTGAATGCTTTCAGTACCTGTATTACTAGCTGTTCTGAAATAACATTCAATGAAAAGCTGAAAATAAGACCGCGCTCTAAAAACAAGTTTTGCAAGTGACCTGACTGCATAGGATCAGATAAAACAGACGGCTAAATGATTCAAAAACTATAGAAATATAAAAAAATTCAAATTCTCTATTTTTGCAATCAGTACTCATGCATACAAACTAAAAATTGTAAAATATCACGCCGTTAGTATTACGACATAATTCATTAGCTTACATTTTGTGCGAAGTAGCCAAATAATCTTGCCATCATATATTGATTGATTTTGTTAGAAATGCTTACTTTTTCCCTAGTAAACACATGAGTCAAATTATCTCCTAACTTTACGTTTGACATTCAATAAATGTAAACATTTACTCATTATAAAATGAACAACTACACGCGTATTATAGTTGCAATTGCTTGCATTTTTGGAATAAAATGTCTAATTAGTAAAAAACATCGTTTCCATGGGAAAACGTTTTTCAAGCCCTTTTCTCTCCTCCAGATGCTCCCCCTTCGGTGTTGTGATGAAGGTTTGGGTGCGCAGCACCCATCACTGAGTTATTGTCATTTTGTGGCGATGCGCCTGATTATCGTTCAATTTTTGTTTTGTTTGTGTTAGATGACAATTTTTTGGTTATTTTCTAGGTGTCAGGTTTCATTGTTTGTGAATTATCTCTTCTGAATGAATTTATTTTAATGGAATAATATCAGCAATATCTATTTTATTCAGCTATTTTTGCACTGATGGTTATTGATAAGGAATATCCAAATAATCTTATTTTACAATTGAAGAAAAGAAGTACATATTCAAAATAAATTTATAATAGAACACAAAACTGGAAAAAATACCGCGAGTGGCAGTGAGCGGCGAAATATTTTTCTCTCCACAGCCAGCGTAAACGGAGACAATGTCCACACATAAAACTCCCAAACGCTGAAACAATATACCAAAATACCAGCCGTGTGCGTAACGTACGATCGTCATTATACGGTTTTCAGCAGATACGCAAAACATCACATGAGTAATGAAGTGTCAGTCCTGGGATATTTCTTCGCAAGGCGGCGTTGTTTCCAAATATCGGTTGCAACCTGCGCGCATCATTTTTTGCAGCGGCGAGCGCTTTCACAAAGCGAGCCAGCGCGCGGGCGACCGGGCGGTGCGGGCGGGGCGCCGGTTTTTCACATCGCGGAAGCGGCCGCGTCGCGTATCAGCGGTTAATGCAGGCGACGCATTAAATTTATATACTTTCATTACGAGACCTTGTCCCGCCGATGACCTATTTTCGGAGGCCGCTGGCGCGTCGGCGTCCCGCGAGCCCCGCGCGACGGGGGCCGACAAAACACGGCGGGCGGCGCGACGGCGCGGCTGAGAATTCAATCATTTGCGGTGCGCAGGATGTCCTCCCGCGGACGTTATTTATGAGAACCGTTCGCGGCGCGCGAGCGGAAACGGCGCGGCGAGGCGCGGCGAATGGCAGGCGCGAGGAGAGGGGCGGGGGGAATGGCGGGGCGCGGTGGAGAGAGGTTGCAAGTGGCGGGACGCGGCGGGATGGCGAACCGTGGTGGGGCCCAAGGCGTGGGCGCGGACGCTACGGACGGGGCGGGAACAGCACCAGCGGGGAACGGTGGGGTCAGCATAGTGGCGTGACTAAATGAGCGGGATGAATGGCAGGGCGCGACGGAGAGAGGCGGGAGAATGGCGGGGCGCGAATGGCGGCGACGCGGCGGAACGTGTGGGATGTGGCGGGAGCTGCGGACATGGCACGGCGGGACACAGCAGGCGCGACGGAGAGAGGTGAAGTGGCGGGTCGCGGCGGGCGTGCGGTCGCGGCGAAGCGAAGGGGGCGCTAGGTATGGAGCGGCGGAACTCTTACGGGGCGAGGTCATCACAAGTGGGGCTGTTGGGAACAAGCACAGTGAGGCGCGGTGGGACCCTACAGAGGAGTGCTGCGGGGACAGAACAGCGCGGTGTGACGAGGACAGAACTGTGCGGCGCGGATGTCAGGAACAGAGGGGTGCGGCGGGGACTGCCGGGCGGCGGTTGGCACTGGAGGTTAGCTGCACATTCGGACCCCCGTGCAGGAGGGGGGCAGACGGATTCCAAACCCGAGGCTCTTGGTGGAGTTGGAACTGGCCACCGGACGTGAGTTTCTCAACGGCACTCACGTCGTTAGTGCCATGGTGGACGCAGTGAGAAGGCGGTGCTCAGATCCTTGTGTACCAGTTGGGCTCCTATCCGCCTATCTTTGGGGTGGGTCGGGTGAGGGATGTGTTTCCCAGATCCACATACAAAAGTCCGATGGGGAGCATGAATCCCCCTGTCAGTTTGCCTGATTCCGGGATACTCACGTCGATAGCTTGGACAAGACAAGTAGTGAGGAGACGGGTTGAGGGCCTCGAGCCACCTGGGCCTCGATTCGGGTGGCCTTCAGGTGGGCTGCAATGCCCCAAACTCATGGAGGGATACGTCCCGGCTTATTGTATATGACTCTTAACTCGACTTCGGTGCTAGCTTGGAAAGATAGTGGTCCTGAGCTGGCAGAGGGACCCAACCCAGGCTTAACTGAGGAGAAGCCCGCGATGAGTTCTATGTTTCGGCGGGATCCGGATTGCAGTTTGACGAAGTATTTATGCGCCGGTATGGGGAGCGGATAACGACGACAAGCCTAGTTGCCTAAATTGGGCACCCTACTATTCGTAGAACAAGTTTAGTGCGGGATAGTACCTCACGCAGGGTGAATACTGCATTTTCGGGCGTCGCTCCAGAACGCGCAAAGTAAGGCGTATTTCAAATTGAATAATTAAAAACCTGAAATGTATTGTGGGTAGAATCAGTTGATGTGCAAATATTTCTCCAACTATTTCATATATATGTATGAAAGTTTTCAGTCCAGAATGCCAACTATTTACGTTTATGGCATTACTGACATAACTCATATACGTTTGAATTAGATTCATATCATAATTCATAACATAAAAATTGTTTGAAAAACGGACAAACTTGCATGTGAAAAGTAATAAATTATATTTCCTTTTTTAAATTATAAATTGTACGTCAAATTTTGTTATTAAATATTTGTTTTAGAGATGTAGCGTGCGGTAAGTTTCGTTGATGTGTTGACGATAGTTTCTCTTCTTAAAATAGTGACTCCTTTTGACAAATATCTTGAATAATAATGTGAATATGCTAAATAATACCTAAAAGAAAATATTATCTCTTTAATATTTTCAAACAACAGTGTCAATTGTGACTACACGATTCTCACCGCAATATCATGTCCATATTTGTGGAGTGAAAATTGCATAAATCATTTTATGCGATTACCATTAGCTATGAAATGTTTCATTACGAAGGTAATCACTCTTTAATAATACTCAGTTGTTTTCTATTTAATCGCATTAGCTCTCATTAATGAGTCCAATTGTAGTACAAAGGACACAATTACGTTTCTAATGTAAAATCTCAGTTCCTGTAACTAATTTATATAATAACACAGTATTATTGGGTATGAATATACAATTGTGAGTGACAGTGGAACCCTTCATAACATGCTCAATGGACAAACTTAGAATCGTAACAATAGGAAGTATTTTTAAAATTAATTTACGTATCACAAAACCGTTTAAACCGTAATTTATCATCTTGTAATTTCGAGTTGGCACAATGTCTAATAATCTTTTCAAGCGGAAAAATGAATTATCTATTCTGTTTTTCAGAAGACAACAAGAAATATAATATTAATTGTCTGCAAAATGTAATGCAAATTACTAGTTTGTTCAATTACACTGCTCAGTGAACACCAGTCACTATTTTACATCTGTTACTATTTTGCGTTTGCGCTCCCGAGTGGCAAGCCACAGCGGAAAGAGCTCAGCCACATTTCAGGGAGATTTTACTCCCCTCAGAGTGGGTATTACTCCCGCAACTTTTTGCAAACGATTAATTGAAGAAATGCGGGTAGAGTGGGGGCATTAGTTACGTAATCAGCCACTAGATTTTATGAAGCAATGTCAATCTCTGTATAATCTGTAAATAACTTATTTTTGTTGTAATTCAACTTTCTCTGGAGTTCAAGAAATCTCCTGCGATAGAATTACGGGCGAAAAAATTACGGGCAGAAGTTTTCGTCTCCAACAGAAAATGGTTTCTATTTCAAGTCAGGAAAGATGAGTTTAGAATATTGTCATTAATGCTCGCTGCGAACTTTGCCCTCAACAGTTTCTTGAGCTAGAGACGTGGAAGCAAGGACATCGTTCAAGAAAAGTTGAGCGAGTAATACTAAGCCTTTCCTTATTTTCCTCCCCCGCCTCCGTCCTCATTGCGTTGTACTAAAGCATCAGCAGGGTTGCATCTGCGTACGCCGAAACGCCAGAACCTTCAGAACGTCTCCCCAATTGAGCCAGGATGGCGCCGCACAAAGTCACGGCTACCAACTTTCCAGCTTGGCGCTGGAGTTCAATTAAGGAGCAATCGCAATGTGCCAGGACAAAATCCTTCTCGATAACCCATCAGTGATTGAGCTCTGCCACGAAGATGATAAGAGCTCAATGGGGACACAGGTGATTTTACACACGGGCGGGTTGGAGACCTCAACCTGGCTTCTCACGGCACTGACTTCAGCTATGAGGACGTGAGTTTTGCCAAAAATCTTGACACACAAGAAAAATGTTCCAAAATTTGGCCAGGAATTTTATATACGGAACTGCGTTACAAGGTTGCAATCCCAAATCCCACCCGCAGAAATTACACTGTTTTCTTTGTTGTATACATTGTGTCTTCAGACAGTGAGCCGTCTGATTGCCCTAACATTTCATTCCAGGGGTAATGTAACTCGCCTCAAAGCAGATACTTGCCTTCACGAGTTATCCTTTCCCCTCAGCACTCACGAATGCATCGTCAGATTGCCTTACAGATACTTTAGATCGCAATGCCCCTCCGGAATGTCTACCTATTTGAGCCTGGAAGGGGTAACCCTACCAGCTCAGAACTACCTTCCATGTTGAAACCAAACATATTCACCACTCACATTATGCCGAGAGAAGACCCTGCTCAATTTTACTCGAGTAGTGAGCATCTGCCCCAATGAAGCCAAGAGCCTAACTGGGGACCACATGAACTAAGGTCTTAGCCGTTTCAGAGACCCCATCCCGTTTCCTCACTGCTCTCGCCTTAATATAAAAAGCGTATGTATCGCCTAAATCTGGGCACCTGGGCGGGAAAATTCAATGGACTTTTGTTTGTGGGACTACGAAACAAGGCCGCAGTTCCAATCCTTTCCTCGTGGTCAGTTTTTAAAAAACACATTTTCAAAAATGTGAGTCTTTTTACTTAGTTTTGGTTGAAATATAGTCAATTTTTAAAGAATTATTTTCTGAAAAACAGCTTCAATTTTTTTCTCTAAAATTTGTTTTTGTTTGTATCAAAATACAATAAAAATAGTGGTGCTGTTAAAAAATTGTAACCTCTCTGAGAAAATTTAAAAATGTAATTAAGGATTGTGAAAGAAATCCCAAAATAAATATGTCGGTTTTAACTCTAAGAGCCTGGAATCCCTTTAAATCGATCGTGCAATTTTAGAGAAAATCAATTTTAAAGAAAATCCCCTGAATGGCTTAGGCGGTAGCTGTGACCACAATCAGAGAAACGGGCAGACACACAGAGAGGTAGACAGACGTTTTGCTGCCAGCCTTTCGCGATAACAGGTGATCCCAAAACTTGTTTTCTGATAATATCTCGACATACATTTTCGCAGCTTCACATAATACCACTTTTTTTACCACGTACGAGACATAAAGTGTAGTACACGTACCCTTACGGGAAAGTAAATATCTTCGCTTTTAATAATGAAGATTGAAAATAATTTTCTTTTAAATTTTGCGTTTTGCGGCTCTCAAAATTTCCAATGTTACCAAACACTACCAAACACACGGATAGACAGCCATTTTAACAAAAAAACTTTTTTCATTATTAGGAATCCTCGAAATATGCGTTTTTTTGAAAATATGCCCGTAAAAAAGTAATACTCTACTAGGCGAGTGTAAGAGCAAGAAAAGTTCATTTCTTGGTTTTAGGAACCCAATGAGCATATTTCTCTAGCAATAATTCATTTTTCTGCAACATCAATTCGTTGTCTCTATCCTTTGTACGAAAAACATATAACATTTTTCGGAATCAGAGTCTCCCAGAAACATTTATTTCTGTCTACATCTTGAAGTGGTTCCTTTTCAGCAAACAACTTATTTAATACGAGTGATTCTCATTTGAAGCATACGCAGAAGTGCGTAAGCAGCGCGCTAGCACATAGATAATTTATTTTACTTTAAGGGAAAGATAATGAATTCCATCAAATTTAAATTAAATTATTTTACACATAATTTTTCATTTATGTAAGTGTTTGAATGCAAGCGTGTTCCCTGTTGAAATTTGTTTCCATACGCGCGAAGAAAAACTGCTGTTATAAAACCATTTTTCTGCCGATAGTGTAAAATCTTTAAAGAAAGTAGTTAATTCAGGAGCATGATGACCAATGAATAAATATGTCATGAGAACAATCAGAAGCAAATATCACATTTCGTATTATTGGTACTTTTCGAAAGCTGTCATAATTTTTTCTAATAAAATCAACTCGTTCCATCCATCGCCTCGCATATTAACAAATTACTACAGGGAAATCAGCCCTAGCGAAACATTTAATTTTGAAGTATCATGCCATATCAACTGGACGGAAACACAATATTCTGTTTCCCGTGTGTTGTTTGCGCGCCCTGGTCGAGCCAAGCAAAAATCTGCGTGACGTTTCATTAAATCTTGCGCGCCGTACTTTACGGACGCAGCATAAATGCGGGTTTTTGGTGGATGATAATATTATTGATTCGCATTTAGCAGTTCAATCACATAACAAAATTACCGGATATGTGGCGGTGCCTTTCCTGCCGGTCACGGTCGACCTGCATCCCCCCGTCCCCTGCCCTCCCTCCCCCCCTGTGCCCAGACTCTCACACAGCCCGCAGCAAACCGCACCCCAGCTCACCGCACGGCCCGTACCGTTCTTCCAGGGCAGGGCCGCTCCAATGCAAGGGTTGGGGCCACAGAGCCGGAAGTTGGACGCGTGTCGCTCAACTATAATTTAGACTAGAGTCAATAACGCTAGAGCTCTCCTCCGTATCCTCAGTCGACGGACTGAGACCCGTTGTGGCCCGCAATGACACGCATGTCGTTCACTTGTCATTTAGACTAGAGCTGATCACGCACGAGCTCTTCCCCATGGCCCGCAGTGGCACGCGTGTCACTCACCTATAATTTAGACCAGAGCCGTTCGCGCCCGAGCTCTCCCGCCTTTCATGCTGCCCGAGTCATCAGTGGGGCCCATCGTAACATGCGTGTCACTTACCTATCATGTAGACTAGAGCCGATCGCGTTCGAGCTCTCGCCCCGTGTTCCCAAAGGACTGTCTGCCTGAGTCACCAGTGTGACTCGCAGAGACTCTGGACACGTCGGGCCTATTAGGAGCACTCTTGAGCGGTACCCGCGCTCCCCGGCACACGAAGCAACTCACCTTGCTCCCAGCTACTCCAGGAGGCGGCAACAATATTTTATAAAGACTACTGTCAATAGTTTATATTGTCAACTACTACCACTTATGTTTATAATGTGTCACCAAAATGAATATCTACACCTGTAGTGACTGAAGACAAAATGATTTTGAAGCAATGTAATTCCCGAAAAATCAAAAGGTTACAAAGTCAAAATTTCATGATGATTGTTCGAATAGTATCGATTTTGGTTTGAAGATTTAAAAAATGCTTTTATTGTTCTGCTTTGTTTAATTAATAAAGACTACAACAATGTAAATATTTAATGTAGCCGGTAATACAAATATTATTCCATTATTTTTCTTTTATTTCATTCCTACGCAAGGAGAATGATCACTGAAGGTTGTGTATAAATATTTTAAAAAATGTATTGAACCTAATTATTTGCTTCAGGATAAATGAGAATTGTCTATAATGGAAAAGATAGCCTGCCAAATGCGCAATTAGCACACAAGTTCCACATAGGTAAAATGTTGGTATTTACATATTTATTGGGTGTAAGTGTAGAGTCTAATAAAATATTTTTCCCTCTTATTTACATCATTAATTAATTCTACCTTCAAAGCGCAAATTTCGTTGAGTATTTTATTCATTTGATTTATCTAAATTCTTATTAAGATTTACAGATCCCACACAATACACACTCAAACCCGGACAAACTCAATTTATAAATATACCAAATTAATTAGAAATAATTTTCATTGCCCCATAATGGCAAAAGAAATAATAGACAGTAGTTGACGACATGTTTGCAAAAAACCAAGTTGTATCAGTATTATAAATAGTTAAGTCAAAAATAGATAAGAAACAAGTTGCTCTCATAATTATCTCTGAGGTATTCAAATATACAGCCATAGATAAGACGTCTGTACTTTACATACCGAGAAAATGTAACATTTTGGGTGCTTCCTCTAAATAGGAGGTTAGTTACAAACTTCTCCATCTCCTTCAATTCCCCAGTACTTAAAAAGTTACCACAAGTACAGTAAAGAGAAAATGATGTGCAAGAGCCCCCCGTTTCGCGGAAGAAACGCTCGAAGCTGCGCAATGTTCGTGGCTCGTCCCGGCGCCGCTCGCAGCGCTAGCGGCGGCTCCTCCGGGAGGCTGCGCGTCGCCTCGAGATAGATCCATCACGCGGCGTATTAAGACGCGCGAAGCGGCCCCCAATGTCCTGGATGATTCCGCGGAAATCGGGCCGTCGCGCCGCCATAAATCTGTATTACACGGACGACGCGGCACCGCCGCCACCCGGCGCTACGCTTTGCCGCGGCCACGCCCCCTCCCACGCCGTCTCAGTCCTCGCCGCCACTCGCACTCACGTCCCCGCTCACTTCTCTCCAGCGATCCATCCACGTCCACGCTTTCGCCCGCCTGTGACTCTGTCCCGAACATCACCCATCCCGACTCCCACCCACGTCCCCGAGACGGCCCGCCATCGCTATCATTTCCGCAGCAATCCCCGCTCCAAAGAAAGCACCCACGTCCCCGCCAAGACCCGCCGCCCCTACAAAATCTCTTCGATACTTCCGTGCAACACTCCTACCCACGGCCCTGCCAAGACCCGCCATCACGTCTGTCCTCACAAGCGCTCTCACTCTCACAACAATGTCTGTCCAATTCCTTCAACCACTCCCACTCACGTCCCCGCTCACTTCCCTCCAGCGATCGCATCCACGTCCACGCCTTGACCCGCTCTGTCTCTCATCCCCAACATCACTCTTCCCCACTGCCTTCCACCACTCCCACCTGCGCCTCCACCACGGCCCGCCATCTCTATCATTTCCGCAATAATCCCCGCTCCATCAAAAGCACCCACGACCCCCCCACGCTCTGCCTACGCTCTTCATCACTTCCGTCCAACACTCCTACCCACGGTCCCGCCACAGCCTCTCATCGCCTCCGTGCTCACCAACCCAACACTCACGCAACCGTTCCTCCCACCCATCGCATCCACGTTCCACCACGGCTCCACCCTCGTGCCCACGCATCCCCGCCGTCATCACATTTCCTACCCCGTCTCCGTCACCACCACTGCTTCCGCCCCTGTCCATTCAGCGGCACCATCTGCAGAACGCCTTACTTGACTCCCCTTTAGATTCGCTCTTTCCAGAGGCCGCCCCCAACCTCAGTTTACAACCTTTACTAAGTTTTCCAGTGACAATTATTTTACAATAATTCGGTATTTTTATAAACATTATTGAGTGCATTTTTCGCGTTGCCTTCTACTTGGTGCCACGTCCCGCCTCCTCCTTACCCTCTCCATGCGTATCGACATTCCATCGTTTACACGCTTGAGAGAACCTCTGTCCTCTGTCTCTTCATATCATCTTGTACTCCACCCCAACCACGTTACGGAATCTCTTCCCACCTGCCTTCCGATACCAGAGAAACTACAGGAGTGACCGTTGAGCCGTTACTTGGCTAATTCCCACCGAACGCGTCCGGTCTCCGACCTACGGGTCCCGCCATTCTCTTTATCGATGTTTCCTCCCGCACTAGATCCGGTCCACATCATAAATAGACACCACTTGAACGATCTCCGTACCGTAACCCCTGCCCACAAAGATCCCCTTATGCCGACGCACACTCAATTAATTTCAATCCCAACTTCCGTCCCAAGCATCACTCCCTCTCACCTCCTTACCTACCTCCTGTTAACAACACTGGATGTTTTTACACAGGGTTCACCTTTAAATGCATCATCAGGGGCCATAATCTTCATCGAATCGCCGATACCGTGCCCTAAATCGGCAAACACCAACACTCCCACATCGATAATGACCTACGTATGCAGATTCAATATTGTCGTTACTTACGATGTTTCACCGACTGTACAACTATCTGTACGGAATTAATTTCCATTTTATAAGAGAGCCAATATGGCAACAAGGGATAATAATAGAAAATAAACTAAGTCACGATAATCTCTCCAGAATCCCTACTACGTCGCATAATCCAGCTGGTTAATCGCACCCCACAGCCTCTACGCCTCTGTTCCCCTGCACCAAGACCAAATCTCTCCGACTGCTCAAGTAGCCGCATCACATTCCTCTATCATCTCCACATCGTTCTCTCCCTCGATAACACGCACAACACTCTCTTTAACATCTTTTGGACTTA
>BOPP01000238.1:141229-152437 GCA_017312745.1 Gryllus bimaculatus | reverse complement strand
TCATGATGCTGCACTCCTCCGACGCACTCTTTGGCTTCGTCACTTCTATTTCATAATCGCCTGCACCGCTCCGCTGTTCCTACTCCGAAGCATCTCACTGATGCCACATCACCGCCTGTGGACGTGGGTTTATAATCAAAGTATTAACCCTATATTTTAATCTACGGGAAACCATCGTGCTGTATTATCCTAACTGGAAGGAACATTGGTATGCGCTTCTTGTGAGCGCCCAGCAAAGACAGGCAGTGGCTTGCAAATGGAGTGACAGCTTGTGGTCTACGGAGTAACAGACACATTTTTCTCTTCCGAATAGTGATGGGATGAGGACAAACTAACTCTAGTAGTGCACATCCGACTGACAAGTAACGAGATTTAAATCGTGTCTAAGGTAACATTTACGTTAATAACAATATCGAGTTGGTGTCCCGAATTTTTTTGAAATATTTGCAGGAAACAAATCAGAAATATACGAAATCAAAATGAAGGTTGATGCTAGCTTAGTTATTAGACGTACACGCTATCAATCCTTATACAGTAATTTAGAGACTTACGTAAGTTCGGTACGTCCGATCACTTTAGTTAAACCCCTTTCCGTCCACTAATGAAACACCAATAAGTTGCTCATTTGACACGCCTTCTCTCCTGGTGGAGAAGTGTGAATATGTATGCGAATCCGTCGAGAATATTCTACGAAATTTCCCAAAAATGTTTTTGATGTGATTGGAACAGAGCAGAGGAAGGTCCTCATTATGGTAAAATTTTAGTATTGTAATAAGTTCGAGAAGAAAGGAACCTCACGTGTAAAATTTGTACTGAACTTCGAATGTTGAATTAATTACGAATTTTGTAAAAAAGGGATCAATATTAATATTTCGTAAGATATTTTATAATTTAGAATAATTCTGAGAACTCTTAAAAAGTAATATTTCACATCCTGAATTCCCAAAGAACAGCCTCTATCGACCTGTATTATAAAATTTTCTCAGGGCAAATAATACTGGTTTTGTATACAGTTATTTCAGTAAAAAACGAAGGAGATAAAATACAAGCTAGGCCACAAAGACAAGTTCATTATTAGGAAGTATAAAATTATAAAATTCGCTTTGCATGAGCTCTTCTGTAGCTTCGCTAGTTCTCTCTATACACTTTACTATCACCATTGTAATCTCCAATGTTAAACCTTCGCGACATTTACAATCAAAATTATTTTGTTGACGCACCAACTATTCTCGGAATTCTTTCTCGTGCACGTACAGTACTTAATTGTTTCGTGTCAATTATTCATCATTAATTAATAATGTGTGTGACCTACCTGCTATGAGTAACCATTATTATACCAAGAATGGCGAAATATCATTGATTGAACAAAACTGCAGACGTAACAGTTTTTATGGTACATAGTTCCTGTGCCCGAACCCCACCAATGTGTCTTTGGTGTGGCTCGCAATGCTTTTTGGTTGCTTGGTATTCAGGCCTCCAACGCTTCGTAGACAATTCGCAGGAGGGAATGAAATAGTGAGGCGCGACGAAACCACTGCTTCCGCCCCTGTCCATTCGGCGGCACCATCTGCAGAACGCCTTACTTGTCTCCCCTTTAGATTCCCTTTACCGCTCTTTCCAGAGGCCGCCCCCAACCTCAGTTTACAACCTTTACTATCATTGATGCTGCATCCACCCGAGACACTCTTTGGCCTTCGTCACTTCTATTTCATAATCGCCTGCACCGCTCCGCTGTTCCTACTACCGAAGCATCTCACTGATGCCACATCACCGCCTGTGGACGTGGGTTTATAATCAAAGTATTAACCCTATATTTTAATCTACGGGAAACCATCGTGCTGTTATACTAACTGGAAGGAAACATCTGGTATGCGCTCTTGTGAGCGCCCAGCAAAGACAGGCAGTGGCTTGCAAATGGAGTGACAGCTTGTGGCTCTACGGAGTAACAGACACATTTTCTCTTCCGAATAGTGATGGGATGAGGACAAACTAACTCTAGTAGTGCACATCCGACTGACAAGTAACGAGATTTAAATCGTGTCTAAGGTAACATTTACGTTAATAACAATATCGAGTTGGTGTCCCGAATTTTTTTGAAATATTTGCAGGAAACAAATCAGAAATATACGAAATCAAATGAAATGGTTGATGTTCTTAGCTTAGTTATTAGACGTACACGCTATCAATCCTTATACAGTAATTTAGAGACTTACGTAAGTTCGTACGTCCGTCACTTTAGTTAAACCCCTTTCCGTCCACTAATGGAAACAAATAAGTTGTCATTTGACACGCCTTCCTCTCCTGGTGGAGAAGTGATGATATGTATGCGAATCCGTCGAGAATATTCTACGAAATTTCCAAAAATGTTTTTGATGTGATTGGAACAGAGCAGAGGAAGTCCTCATTAATGGTAAAATTTTAGTATTGTAATAAGTTCGAGAGAAAGGAACCTCACGTGTAAAATTTGTAATGAACTCGAATGTTGAATAATTACGAATTTTTGTAAAAAAGGGATCAATATTAATATTTCGTAAGATAATTTATAATTTAGAATAATTCTGAGAACTCTTAAAAGTAATATTCACATCCTGAATTCCCAAAGAACAGCCTCTATCGACCTGTATTATAAATTTTCTCAGGGCAAATAATACTGGTTTTGTATACAGTATATTTCAGTAAAAACGAAGGAGATAAATACAGCTAGGCACAAGACAAGTTCATTATTAGGAGTAATAATAATTATCAATTCGCTTTGCATGAGCTCTTCTGTAGCTTCGCTCGTTCCTCTATAACTTTACTATCACCATTGTAATCTCCAATGTTAACCTTCGCGACATTTACAATCAAAATTATTTTGTTGACCGCACCAACTATTCTCGGAATTCTTTCTCGTGCACGTACAGTACTTAATTTGTTTCGTGGTCAATTATTGATCATTAATTAATAATATGTGTGACCTACCTGCTGTGAGTAACATTATTATCACCAAAGAATGGCGAAATATCATTGATTGAACAAAACTGCAGACGTAACAGTTTTTATGGTACATAGTTCCTGTGCCCGAACCACCACAATGTGTCTTTGGTGTGCTCGCAATGCTTTTGGTTGCTTGGTATTCAGGCCTCCAACGCTTCGTAGACAATTCGCGTGAGGGGAATGAAATAGTGAGGCACGAACATTTCCAATGTATTTAAAAAGCTCAGGGAATGGACTTCTTTTAAAAACATAAACTATGAGAACAAATATTGATATAAATGAATATTGTATGTCCGAAATTGATACAGAAAAAAATGATATATATTTTGTCAGTGCTCCATTACTAATAACATTTTTAATGACGTGTGAAATAATACCAGAGACAGATTGAATGGTATGAACGCAATTTTTAATCACAATGTTATGAAAAATGAAAGTTTGTGGCGGGTTGTTAATTCGCTGTTGGCTAGAGGTGAAGGCGGCGTTCGCCTAAAATTTTGAAAGTCTGTCAATGCTGCTCACTTGAAATTTCTGATTCTAGATCAGTCCCAGCTTATAGATGTTTTCTCTCTCTTCAATTACAACTTGTTAATAATGCTACCGCAAGTTGAAAAAATGAAAACATGAGAAAATAAAAATAATATTTAAAAGCCGTTCCCGTTTGAAGAGGAAAACAATGCTTTTGTGTTTATATTGATTTTGTAAAACATTTTAGAAGCATTTTGAACGCAGAATCAAAAACATTATTTTCACACACTTCATGTATCTTTTCAAAAGCTCATTCAATTATTTACAGTACCTGGCTCATCTTCAAACAGCCTCATCCTACAACATTTCCTTCACTTATTCTCATATAACGATTAACGAGTATAAAAAGGTCGATTTGTACTTACCCTAGCTTCAATGATATAAAGTTAGCATGAAGCATCCACTTATTTTTAAAATATAAAATATTAAATTAATATTATTGTATAAAAATAATATGTATAATGTGAAATTCCTGCATGTATCACTATATTTTATATAAAAGGAAACTGTAATCAAACAACGGCTGGTTGACGGTGACTTTTAGGAACTGCTGAAAGAGAATGATGCACAATACTATTGAGAGCTAATGTCGCACTTTATGACATAAAACCGTCCATATTAGTAGTCCTTAAATGTACCTGTCCTGTGCCTAGCCGCATTTCTCTCTTTATAATTTCTACGGAAATGCGTATTATTTGGTCTCAGAAAATTTATAATATAGGCCAATAGAGTCTGAACTGAGTATATTCAGAATGAAAATTAATTGTAAGTTTTCTCTGAAATATAAATTTAAAATTATTTCTCTCCTGAAATAATAACACTGGTCTCTTTTTCATGAAAATTTGTAAATAATCATCCGTGTTCATTACAAATTATACTCTGAAGCTTACTTTCTCTGGAAGTTAATATAATGCTCAAATTTTACCGTAAATCGCGACTTTGTCCGCTTTACGTCAATATTTTAAAAACAAATGCATTAAACTAATCACCACGAAATTAAACACAATTAAAATATATTACTATAATATGTCTTACTATATCGATATTTTATTATTCTGTGTGTAATTACCTTTTCTAAAAGGAAATTCTCAAGAAAGATTTATAATTTTTTCAAACGTTATTCTTGTAAATTATCGATTCCTGTGTTGTACTTCGTATATGCAACCACGTCAAAATCGTGTGGCAATTTCATCTTTCTCTTACAATGAAACGTTATTTATTTGAATCGTAATTTATTTTTAAACGAAGAATTTAGTTCGGATATCCTAAAATGTATTTTTTTGAAACTTTCTTTAAAGTTCAGTTTATTCAACATTTAATTCATTCTAAACGAACAATGTGATATTCAGTTTTGAAACTGTAAATCGATTTGAAATGGCGTACCACATGATTAATGGTCATTTTATAAAAGTCACAAAGCCAAGTTTGAAGGTAGCCAGAGGCGAATATTGGCAACGCACAGACAATTTAAAATATCTCTCATTTTTTGGCAACAATAATGCTGGTTTTGCAGAACGCTTCCCCTCTTTCATTCTTCCCCATTTCTTTTTTCTTCCGTTTTATACCACGAGCACACACGAAAGGGTGTGTATATCTCTATATTCTATATTATGGCTGCCATTTGTCATTTCCAGTCTGTTGGGTATAATAGTTATTTGATAGCAGTCGCCCGAATGCGTACATTTGCATTTTCCGTGCCTGCGTGTACGGCGAAGTCGAAATTGACTCCTCGCTGTCGAACGAGTCTATTTCCTCGTTCCCCGCTCGCTCCTTGAGACTCGTCTTCGCGCTAGCAGAGCGCGCGTGGGGGCTGCCGGAAATACGCGCGTGTATTTTTCCGATCCATAGACTGAGATTGACACAGGGAATATCTGGAGGGCTGCAGCTCCTAGGCGTGGGGCCTTCAGCCGAAAAATTACCTCCATGAATCACATCCCCCACTCACCGGACTGAGATTGCTCAGTTTGTGATGTTACAGTGATGTTTCTTTAAAAATCACTTGTTTTTGGTATGCTGGATGACAACTACCATTTTTGTAATAATATATGTAATATTTTGTTGTTATTATGATTGTTAAATAAATATTTATAAATGATGTATTCGACTTTTTGAAAAAGTGTTCACGAATCGTGTGCACTTTAATTGCTAAAGAAAAATATTTATGAGTTTCTGGGAGGAAATAGGAAAGCTAAATAAAACTCTCGTTATATTGCATATTGGTGAACCTGAGAAGATTTAAGATCCTAACAACAAGAATTATCGTTATACCATTATACCGTCAGAAAATAAAAATCAATATGTTCATTATGGTGATATCCGTTATGCGAATCAAGGAAATGTGGCAGTTTTTTGCTAAGCAGTTTAGTTGGGAGAGTTAGCGTTTTGATTTGGCGCAGCAGTTGCATTTATAGGGTCGTTGGTCGCAACAGTGAAGGTTCGAGGTTGGACTTCAGAATTTTCGTGAAAATAGCCTTGAGATGTTGTAGGTTGGACTCTCTGGGTTAACCTATCAGGTTTTGTTGAACTTGTTGTTGCAAATGAAATTCTCAAAGGTGAAAAGGTGTCAACGAGGAGGGGCCCCGAGTTCCAGGCCTCTTCAGCATGGTGGCTAATGGTCGGGTATTGGGCTGAGATCCCACGAAGGTAAAAGAGAGAAGAAACTAAGACCCACTCAGAGAGGAGCACATTTTGACACAAACTACATAACCCGTTTTTTTAATATTCATTTGTTCTAGATGGAAAACATGTTTAGGATAATTACTTTACAGATGTTGTTTTAGACTTATACTAGTTAAAATATCTTAGCTAACTTAATCTGTACATTGGACAGGATACTCTAGGAAAGAACCTCGGGGTTATGTTTCACGGTTAGCTAAGATTTTGAGAAACGCATCAACATGGAATCTACTTTTTTATTCTGGTGTGGATTGGATTTTTCGGTGTTTTGAAATGCGATGCTGTTGGGATGTATGTTAGGTTTTGGTAGAAATTATGTGATATATTGGCTATTTGGTGTATTGTTGTATTGATGTTTAATTCGGAATACCGTTGTTTAGGACTTATAAACCAGAGAACATTTATGATTAATCTGATAAATTTGTTTTGAATTATTTGAATTTTATTGGCATTTGTGGGTGCTGCGTTTGTCCATATTGGAATGCGTAGAGTATTAGTGGCCTTATAGTTTTATAAATTGTTGTAGAGTTTGTGTATGACAGGGATTTGTGTTTGTTGATCAGTGGCCGGAGTTGGAATAATTTATTTCTTAATTTCTTTACTTCTGGTTTAATTTTGATATCCTTATGTGTTTCCAGGTTAGTTTTGTGTCCGGGTGAAGTCCTAAGTATTTTATGGGTTACGATGGTGCGGTCCAGGGTATATAACCCGGTAATTTTTAAGCTTGCAAATCTGTACCACCCAGGTTATCCGCAGATATTACTTCTTGTCATAGATGTGAGCCAGTCGGTAACGAGGCAAGTAATAGAGTGGAGCGATTGTGAGGCCTCCAGACGCTTTATCACGTAGCTGCTTTTTCACAGAGCAGTAAGGTCAGCTGACCGAGCGAAGTGACTCAAGACATAGCGCACTGTCTTCGCATTCGGGAGACCCGGGTTAAATCCACGTTCCGGCCTCCCTGATCGAGGTTTTCGTGGTTTCTTTTGGTTTTCCCGGCGAATGATGATACAGTTCTACTGAAAGGCCACGACCGCGAAACCGTTGCCACTAGACGCATTTGTTAGCTACGTGAAGTAACGAAGGTTAGGCGCGAGAGTTCGTGGGTTCCTGGTTTGGTGAACGACTAGGAGCCCCGGGATCTAACGGCGCTGAGGCTTATTGCCCTTTACGGGACGTGTAATGGTTAAATACAAAACCGGTCGGCTGATGGCGTTCCTACAGGTTGCTATAGAAGTCGTTGGATAATTTTTGGCTGCATGAAATCCAATAGTGTGTACTCCATTGCAGCGTTTGTTTTCGCATTTTCATTGCCACTAATTTGAAAAATAATGTTTGAAATTACAAGAACATTGTTAATACCCTTACCTAGGCCATAACATGCTCATGCTAGGTTTCACTAAAATGATGGTACTGAGTATCACTTAATAGTTTGAACTTTATCAGATAGAGGCTGTAGTTCGCGCTTCACGGTAGCTTACTCGAATCATGATTTCACCTCGACGACTCTAATCAAATTATTGTTTTTTTTAGATACGATTTACCTTACCAATTATCGAGAGAAAACTGTAAAAATATCAAATACTTTCGAAAGTAAATCAATGATGAAATAAGAATATTGTAGCCTTGTTCTTTTAACAGAGATTTTTTATCGGGGACGATACGAATGCATCACGTTTCTCTGCCGAAGAAAAAAGAAACAAAGTTTTATCAGGCAAAAACCGCTCAGAATGCATATAGATGTTTTTAAAAATGTGCCAAGAAGTGAAAAGAAAGTCAGTCTGTTCATAGAACATTCGATTATAATAAAACTACGAAACAGTTAACAAAGCTAAAACTAAATTTCACTAGGGTGAATGAAGAAGGAAGCTAGAAATGCAGTTCAAAAAACATTGATTATTGTCACAAGCGAAATATCTACGAGTCAGAAGGGCCCCGAACTACTACTACTACTACTACTACTACAGTTTCGGGTTCTCGTGGGATCAACTGATGCCACCGCAATGCCTGCGACCGACAGGTGCTGCGGTTCCACTGGTGGGACGATTTTGGTCACTAGATAGCTAGATAGGTCAAATGCGGTGAGGGCAGCGAGGGCGGCGGGGGTCAGCGCGCACCGAGCATCACCGATGATCGGGCCGTCCGACGGAATTGTGTGCAGGTTGTGATTCTTGCGACCAGACAGCAAGTGCGGCGGAGCCGGATAGTCTCCGAGAGGCCCTGAATCGATGCCGGCGCTTCCCGGCGCGCCGGAAATTTCAGCGCTTTCCCGCCCAGCTGCTATAGTACGTCGCGGCCCCGCGCGTCCTCTGCGTGGAGCGTGTCAGCGACGCAGTTATCGGTCATACAGCTTACCGCAGCCCCGCCGCCCCCGCCCCCGCGCTCCCGTCCGCCCCGCCGCCCGCCGCCCGCCGCTCCCGCACGATCGCCGCCACCCGGCGCCCCCGCCCTCGGCCGCCCCCTCCGCCCCCGCCCGCCCCCGCCGCCCCGCCGCCCCGGCCGCCCGCGCCCCGCGCCCCGGTCTCCCCCCCGCCGCCACCCGCCCCCCAGCCGCCCCCGCCCCCCGCCCACCGGGCCGCCGCCCCGACGGGCGCCACGCCCCCCCCGCCGCCCAGCGTCCCCCGCCCCCGCGCCCCCGCGCCCCGCCGCTCGCGCCCCCCGCCCCGCCGCCCGCCGCCCACGCCCACGCCGCCCATCGCCGTCCGCGCACTGCGCCCACGCCGCCCCCGCGCCCCCGCCGCTTCCGCCGCTCCCGCCCCCGCCGCCCCCGCACCTCCCGCCGCATACGCCGCCCGCCGCCACGCCCCCGGCCGCCCCTGCCCGCCCCGCCGCACCCCCGCCCCGCGGCCGCCCCGCCCCCCGCCCCTCGCCGCCGCCGCCCCCGCCGCCCCCGCCGCCCCCCGCCCCGCCCACGCGCCCACCCGCCTCGCGCCCACGCCGCCCACGCGCACACGCCGCCACGCGTGCCCCGCGCCCACTCCGCACGCCGCCCCCGCGCCCACGCGCCCTCCCGCCACCGCCCCCCCCCGCCGCATCGCCGCCCCCGCGCCACCGACGCCCCCGCGCCCCCGCGACGCCCACTGCCCACCATGCGCACCACACCGCCCACGCCGTCGCCATCGCGCCCCCCGCCGCGCCACGCCATCCCACCGCTCCGAGCGCTCCCGACCTCGCCCACGCCACCTTCACCTCCCCACGGTGCCTCTTCCTCCTTTGCCGCCGCCCTTCATGCTCGCCTCCCACCTGCCCTCGCTCCTTGTCCCACTTCCGCACCCGCGCTCGTAGCCCCCGCCGCCCCTCCCCGCCCGCCACCCCGATGCCAACCGGCCTGCTTTACACCCCGCGCCCGTGCCCCCTGCTGGGCCAAGCCCGCCACCACCCACACCGAGTCTTGAGCACCCCCACCGCCGCCCTCGCCGCCTCTCGCACCCCTCCGCACTTACACCGCCGCCCGTTGCATGCTCACCGGCATTGACTATAGCATCAGACAAAATGTCCCACCAGATGGAACCGCTAGCCACCATGTCGGTCCAGGCTCTGGCGGTTGCAATACGTTTGTATCCCCGAGAAACCAACTGTAAGTATGGTAGTATAGTTCGGGGCCTTCGACTCTCACAGAATATTTCGCTTGTGTAACGATAAAATTTGTTTGTGAACTGCTTTCTAGCTTCTTCTTCATTCAGTCCTAGTTGATGTATTTTTAGCTTTTGTTAAACTGTTGTTTCGTAGTTGTATAAATCGATTTCTATTGAATCAGGACTGATTTTCTTTTTCACTTCTTGCACATTTTTTAAAAGACGTTCTATATGCATTCTAGTCGGTTTTTGCCTGTATTAACAGGCTTTATGTTTCTTTATTTCTTTCGGCCAGAGAACGTGATGCATTCGTATATCCCCCGATAAAAAATCTCTGCTTAAAGAACAAGGACTTCAATATTGCTTATTTCATTTATTTCTTTTCGAAGTATTTACGATATTTTGATCAGTTTTTCCTCGAAAATTGGTTAAGGTTAAATGTATCTAAAAAAACATATTTTATGTAGAGTCATCGAGGTGAAAGTCATGCATTCGAGCTGAAGCTACCGTATAGCGCGACACTACAGCCTCTATCTGATAATAGTTCAACGTATTAAGTGATACTCTAGTACCTTCATTTTAGGACTAGCAGGCATGTTATGGACTAGAGTAAGGGTATTAACAATATGTGTCATTGTAATTTCAAAGGCATTATTTTTTAAATTAGTCGGCAATTGAAAATGCGAAAACAACGGTGCACAATGGAGTACAGCACATATGGATTTCATGACAGCCAAAAATTATCCTAACGCTTATTCACTGTAGACGCCATCAGCCCACCGGTTTTGTATTTAACCATGTACTACGGTCCCGTAAAGCGGCAATAAGCCTCAGCGCTAGATTCCCGGGGCTCCTGATGTGGTTCACCAAACCAGGAGCCACGTAAACTTCCGCTATTGTTTGACTTCACGTACTAACAAAATCGTGCTAGCGGCCAACGGTTTCGCCAGGTCGTCCAATTTCAGGTAGAACGTATCATCATCGCCGGGGAAAACCAAAGAAACCACGAAAACCTCGATTCAAGGAGCCGGAAACATGGATTAACCCGGGTCTTCGCGAATGCAAGACAGTTTGTCGCATATGTCGTGATGTCACTTCGCTCGGCTCAGCTGAACCTTCCTGCTCTGTGAAAAAAGCAGCTACGCGATAAGTCTGGAGGCCTGCAATCCGCTCACAGTTCTTATTACTTGCCTCGTTTACCACTGCGTGACATCTATGAAGAAAGTTAATATCTGCGGTGTAACCTGGTTACAAGATTTGCGAAGCTTAAGAAATTCGCGGTTGTATGTTCCCTGCGACCGCACATCGTAGACCATAATACTTAGGACTTCACCCTGACACTTAGAACTAACTGGAACACATAGGATATCAAATAAAACCGAAAGTAAAAATCAAAAATATTTTCAACTCCAGCACTGCTCATCAACAACACAAATCCACTCTTCTCTTTTTTTGT
>BOPP01000238.1:106284-141204 GCA_017312745.1 Gryllus bimaculatus | reverse complement strand
TGCGCGCTGCCCCACATCACACGTCCCATTGCACATCACTCCGGGCAGCGTCTGTATCACCTCTGCACCGTTTTCTGCCCTTCTACGATTATGTCGCTCGTGATATCAAACGCTATTACTAGAGCACGGAAGTAACTTTAAACAATAGGAATATTTTATTGCACTTTTTATCTGTTTGTAGTCAATTTTCAATCTGTTTTTTTGGTACATTTTTCTGTTACTAATTTTTGGTATTTTGCCTAATTTATGCCTTTTTATGACTTTTTCGTCATAATTTTGCTTTTTCCTCCCGGCATCGATCTCGATCAAGTTGGAAATATACCTGCAAGGCTAAGAAACACAAAGGAGCTGTTATGTTTCGTCTTTTTGCGGAAGCGGAGGCTCCAGGGCAAGGTAGTGAAAAAAATGTAAGTGAAAAAGAAAGACGACAACCGCCAAGCCTT
Source organism: Gryllus bimaculatus (assembly GCA_017312745.1). NCBI lineage: Eukaryota > Metazoa > Arthropoda > Insecta > Orthoptera > Gryllidae > Gryllus > Gryllus bimaculatus. The sequence goes on along the minus strand of BOPP01000238.1, from coordinate 140,761 downwards.
CAGTTGTAGAATTCAATTTCGCGGTTTTTTGCTCTCTGCATCCTATGTCGTGATTTATTGGAGAAAGTTATCTTGTCTCCAACACGCGAGAGTCAAGAAGGTATGAGCTTAGACTATATTTGTGTCAAGGAAAGCTTTTAATTGTTCATTAGATGTTAAACGCCAAATTGTAAACAACATTCAAATGGGATGTGGTGGCAGATATTGCTGGAAGACTCTTGCCATTGTCAGATAAACCCAGGAGCTACATCGAGAGATGGTAGATTGTTCGACAGGCAGTGAAAGAGTCTTCTCCCTGAAGATCGATCGCAGCGAGCATTAGAACCTAATGTACACCGACCCATATTGAACAGCACTATTGACAGATGTCTCTAGGTATTTTGGTTTGCTTTAATTATATATTAAAGTGAAAGTTACAGAGTTTTGAGTTACAAAGTTTCACAGTTATTGATTTAGGTAAACATACATCTACATAGAATTGAGGTGAGCAGTGTTAAGCAACAAATGTTTAGTGATCGATTACACTTCTATGTTGGAAGATATGACAGAAGAATATGTATATAGAGTGCCAGGCGCCCTTGCAAAGACCTGTTGTCGTCTTTACGTTGAGTTATAACTCGAGTTCATCTCCAATATTAATTGCAGGCAATTCGACAGCACGCCGCCGCAGTATTGTTGAAGTCCTGCAGCCAATTGACCTAACATATTTAAATTCCTTTGAGAAAATATCAAAACTCTCCGCTACGCATTAATACCCTATAGAGATAGAATGTGCCAGCCTTGGACGTCATTGAATAGCTATCTCCATCAGGCGGTGTTCCGCTGATGGGAGAAACCTGGTTGGGGAAAAGTGTGCTAGTCGACGATAGGTGGGCGCCGGATCTCATCACCCACAGGAAAAAGACTACACACACCTACCGCTATAAAACATTCCTACACTTAAGTGACTAATGACCTTAGCAATAGACGCGCTCGGAATCACCAACCAATCAATCAATAAATCAATCAATCAATCGACCTCTTAGCGAGCAATTTATGGATCATTGTTCAGAAAATATGGCTGTACATCGTGTCGTCAACATCAACGGACGCGTAGGGCCGCTTTTGCTTTGTTTCTTTTCCGCGCTTCGTTTTCAAAGCGACTGTGTGAACGTCTGCAGAGGCAACATTTACTGAAGGTGAGGTCATTCATTATTAGCACGCTTAATGCGATGGAACTTCAGTCGAGCTTTTCGCGTCTGCTCTCCGGCCTTGTTCACAAACTCCAGCGTTGCGAAAGGCTTTTTAATCCACTTTCTTTCTAAAAAGACAAACCGGCGAACGTTTTTGTCTCAGGAATAACGAGGTCCACAGCAATAGTTCGACAAAGCTTAAGATAAAAGGAGAATTAATTATTTAAATATTTCTCAAAAAATTCAAGTTGCTTACATGCTAGAATATTCATTATTATTAAATGCTAAACTAATGATAATGCCCTTGTCTGCGTTTTGTCCTGTAGGATGGATAGAAAATCCCATCAACATTATCAGAATTTTTTCAGACGACTTTCACAACGAAATGATACTCTTCAATGATCTCATTTATTAATAAGCACATTTTGTTTAACAATCCGTCAAGAAAATTTAATTATTCGGAAAATGAGTTTTGCCCAAATTACCTTCTCCAATGTTATGACACGGATGGTCATACATTACAATTACAAAGGGATTTCTTTGTAGTAAAGCATCAGCATTAGAAAACATTAACAGTTCTACGTTATTTCTGGAATTCAAAGTTAACTACTAAGTAAAAGAGCTTGCAATTATATCAGAAGGCACGAATTCTCACTAATATATAATTCATATTTTTCTGTGTTGCATTACACAGTTTTAGAACAAATTCAACCCAACTTTTGAATCAGTTTTTTGTCATCCACCAAATCATTTTCGTACTTTTTTCCACCAATGTATTATTATTATTATTATTATTATTATTATTATTATTATTATTATTATTATTATTATAATCATTATCTTTTTATTTAAACAGAGAAGAAGCGATGGTCTTTTGAAATAAGAGATCGCTTGGAAAGCTGTTTTCATAATAACATGTTATTTTAAATGTTTATATTTCTGTAAATTGTAATGTGTTTCACAGGTTATTTCATTTATGGATATTTGGACAAATATACTATAGTCTAAGAAGTAATTTATTATTTCTCTCTAATTCTAGAATCTTGAATGCTGAATCGGTAATGTATAATTTCGAGGAGCTACTAACAAAGGCATTTTTCTTCTGCTCTGAGTAATTTGAACGTTTTCTGCAACACTTTGTTTCTTTCTAGTTTTCAAGTACGGGAACTGTAACATCAGCTACGATTGTAAATAATCATTTTCTCACTTTTTAAATGATTATGGATATTTGAGAAAGCGCAGAACACAAAGGACAGTTCTTGTGTCAACACGTTCTCATACATATTAATGTATGTACCAGTTCCTGCACAAGTCCTCGAGCTGCACCAGCAATTCCGAACCAGGGTTCTGTACGTTGCGACCTTGCAGTTTACGGTGCACCTCCAACGGGCCCGGATCCGTTATTCATAGCGCGTCCTCCACACTGTGCGAGGTGGGTGGGGATGTCAGCCGTCGCGAGCAGTGGTGGAAGCAGGGGCGAGAGCAGAGGTGGAGACGGAAGGAATGAGGTTGTGACGGAAGTGGAAGCGGGAGCGGGATAGGAAGAGCGGGAGTGGGGGTGGGATAGGGGCGGAAGAGGGGCGGGGCGGCCGATCCGCAGGCGTGATCAGGGGCGGGAGGCGAGATCGGTGGGAGCTAGGGGGTGGGAAGCGGGGCTGGTGATGGAGGCTTTTGGCCAGGAAGCAAGGGTGGCAGCGGGGCGAGAGTGGGAGAAGGGCGGTAAGCGGGCTGGGGCGCAGCTGGGGATGGGCGTTCGTGGTCGGGCGTGACGGATTGGGGGCTGGGAGGGCGGTCGTGGGGCGGTCGTGGGCGGTCCGTGGGCGGTCGTGGGGCGATCGTGGGCGTCGTTGGGCGGTCGTGGACGGTGCGTGGGCGGTCGTGGGGCGGTGGTGGGCGGTCGTGGGGCGGTCCGTGGGGCGATGCGTGGGCGGGCGTGGGCGGTCGTGGGACGGTCGTGGGCGGGCGTGGGGCGGGCCGGTGGGCGCTGGCGTGGGTGACCGGGAGTGGGCGTTGAACGGAATTGGGGGCGGGAGGAGAGTGGGGGCGGCGTGGGTGGCGTGGGCGGGCGTGAAACGAGGCGGGGCCGAGCGGGGGCCGGGCGTGATGCGTGCTGGGGGGGGGGGAAGCGGGGGCAGGCGAGAGGGCGGCGGAGCAATAACTCAACGGGCGCCGAAGAGCGCGGCAGCGGAAAGCGCAGAGCTGTTCGCGGAGTCCCAAAGGAGTGAGCGCTCTGCGCGGCGCGGCGCGGCGCTTTCGCCCGCCCGCGCGCCATCTGCACTCGCATCGCGGTATTAATCACGCACCGGAGGCTAAGACCGCGCTCGACTCGACTCGGCGCAGGAGCTGCTCCTGTCTTCTCGCTCTGTTTGCATTTGCTTACGGCTCCTGATACGCCTTTTTTCTATTTTTCTTGTTCAGGTTTTCGTTGTATTATCTTTCCAATTTCACGATGTTGTTGATCTTCATTTTTCTAGTTTGTATATCTGGTTTTCTCTTAAGATTTCTTTCTGTCAAATTCGCTTGCTATGAAACTCTTCTCACCTCTTATCACTTCTAGACTATGTGTTTGAATGATATCGGTTATACAGTTTTCTTTTAGAGAAACAATCTACATTTTTGCTGAACTGGGTGGCTGACGACGCTAAGGCAGTAGTGCCAGAGTGATCTTGGTGCCAAAGGATCGCGGGTTTGAATCCCACCTCATATGATTGTATTTGTGTTCGTCTTTTAACCCCTCAATATCACCACATCACATCATTAATATAGATATCCCCAATGTTAATCAATAGTCGTCGATCATGACCACGTAGTTATTGCGACCTTAAACAAAAAAGTACAATTCTTTTCCAAAAAAATGTTTTATTAATGACTTATTCTGGAACGCTTTTGTGTAAGAGATTTTCGCATCTTTAGGTGTGAATAAAATTCAAATAATTTTATTTATGTTTTAAAAACATATTTTGATATTATTTTTGTACATGAAAATATTTGAAATAAAATTGCACACTAATGAGATAAAATTACGGTATAAAACGAAAATATATAAAAAATATATTAGTAAGGACAAACTACATCAATAATTTGCTTATAATATCCTATTTTTATCTATCTTAAATATATTTATTTTTCTACATATTTTTTACCAAATTCGAATTATTGTTTAACTTCTCACATTTCTGCTTATTCATTCAAGGCTGACATATTTTCAACTTTGTAAAATCTACCTTCCCACTCCTATTAAGTATCGTTTTCACCTGTTTATTCTTTTTTGTTCTTAGAAAGCTTTTTTCCGTTCAGATTTTTCTTAGCCTGCACCAGTTGTTTATTCTTATCCTTTTCAGTTCTTACTTCAATTTTCAACTAATTTCATCTAGTTTTATTGTTTCCTTGCTTTGTAATTCACTCTCTCTAAAATCCTTTTAAGCGCTGCTTGTATTTCTTTTTAATTTGCTGGTCTCACTGCATGACAGTATCATTTTATCCATTATGTGACTCAAATCTTCTACTGAAGAGAAAGGGAAGAAGCGGCTAGATAACGAGCTCACTAATTAGGGCTTCGGAAGATGTAGAGAAACCGCCTTCATCGCTCGCTAACTCTGCAACTGTTGCCGTAATGATGGCAAACCAAAGAAGTGAATCTAACTTCTGCAAGTCAGAGATATATCTTCCTTGAAGCAACCGTGAGGTTAATCTTCCTTTCGTCTTAGTAATAACTCTCTCTAGTGTGTTTATCTTCCGAACCCCAGCTATTGACATATTGAAGCATATTACCTTCAATTATTGCAAATAATGATCATTGATAAAAATTTGAATATGTTGTATTATATAATTATTTGAAAATTATATTATTGTCATTAGACCGATTATGTTCTATACTTACACAATATGGATCAATGCCTCGCAAACAAACATAAACCGAATTCAACTAACGCAAACAAAATTCCTCCGAATAGCAACAAACGCTCCATGGTTCATATCAAACAGACAGGTAAACAAAGAACTAAACCTACCACCTTTCTCTCACCACATACGCCACCTCTCGAATAGCTTCTATTCAAATATAAACTCAATAGCCCAAGCCACCCACTATAATCTTGCATCAATCAACTATTTTCCAACCCGTATGAAAAAAAATATTTTCAATAGAAGCATATACTTTAATGTTAAGTTAGAATAAGAGTAGTTATAAGTGAACAACATACATATGACGAAGAAAATAATAGTGAAACATGTAAACATCAACAAAAAATAAAATTATGTCGGATCCAAAGACTTAACACGTAGTTCTCAATGTATGTCGACAGGCAGAATTCTAATCCGAAGCCAGAAGTGCACTTTCTAGTTTTATTAAACCGCGAAAAACCACTGGGAAACTTACAATTTACTATTACACGGAGTTGTTTCGCAAATAAATAAAATTGGAGGATGGTGGCGTAATGTTGTCTTCACATTTCATTCAGCGCGTCGACATACATTGAGAAACATGTGTCAAGTCTTTGGGTGTGACAGCTTTTTTCGTGTGCGCCTGTGTAATCAATGTCAACCACAGTCAACGAGCACATTGAACGTGTACTAAAGGGTGTTTAGATGAGCACTGTTCTCTAAGTAGACACTTGAGCATTTTTGAGTTGGCGACGAGGCTTTGGGCACCGTCAATTCCATGCGAACCACCTTGAGCCTTTATAAGAAACATGCAATGCATTTTGTATCGAACACTTCGTTTTCATGCTAGTTTTTAACATGTTCGAAATTAAAAACTGATATTATTGAAAATCTGCATTTTTCAGACTACATAATTATTGCTACCTCTATTTCCTTCCAATCTTTTCACTCTTTTCTCTCGGGTCTTCGTCCAAAGGCTTCATTTGTTGAATCCAAAAGTGATGAGGCACCCACGGAATGTTTCGCGCGTATGTCTTTCATGTTCCTCCGAGCACATCGCGTTGAGATTTTGGCCGATGAGTTTCCCCATTCAGACGACTGCGCCCGTCTCCCCGCGTGTCGCAGATGTGCGCGGGCGTGCTCCGAAGAGCGTGTCGCCCGCGGGGTGGCGGGGAGGCGGGGGCGGGGGGTCGGGGTGGGGCGGCGTTCTCGAGGTTTCCTCATTTGGTCCGCACCATCGCCGCAACCTGTAAATTTACGCGTCTTGTGTCAACGCTCTCGCCCCTTCCGCGTGTAAGTCTACTCAATGCGGCGGCTCCCGCGCCGGCCTACCGCGAGGGGGGGGGCGGGGGCCGGTGACGCTCGGGGCGGGAGGCGACGCGCGCCGCGACGCCCTCTTGAATAGCCCGTGCTCTAGCGTTCTAGTCAAAGACGGCGACTCGGAGAGAGCGGTGAGCGGGGGCGAGGGCGGGGGCGGGGGCGGTAGCTAAGGCGTCAAACGCACGGTCGCAATAATTTTCGCTGCGGCGGTGCTCGCAGACGCGCGCGTTCTAGCGCCAGAAAGCAGCGCGGTGGAGGGGAGAACTAGGAGAGCAAGGGGGAGTAGGGGAAATCTTGGGTGCTGAAGCGCTGGTGGCTGAATAGCCAAGAGGAAGAGAGAGGTACAGTTCAAACTAATGGCGAAAGCAAAGGTCTCAGTACTAACATAATTAACTGTAGTTTCAAACATTGGTCATGTCTATGACTAAATGAATGAATATTTGAAATGGTGGTCAACAGATAGGTAAATCTAATGAATACATGCTTTCGTAATGTAAATACTGAAAGATGTATTTGGGGATGCAAGAAATATTAAAGGGCGCTACAAAGAATTCAAAGTTTCCGTGTTCCAGGCATTCGTGTCCGCGATGCAAAAAGCCCCATATATTACAGACATAAAAGTACTTCTGTCCCTATCTGAATCGATTGTTAGCGTGCTTGGTTTCTACGGTGCACTCCGAGTTCGTTTCCCGGTCGGGGCAAAAATTAATTGTGCGCTTTTCTAGCATTGTCCCAGTATCCGTTGCTGTGTGATGATAAGAAAGTTTACTTCTCAGGCTTAGAATACCAGAAATGCAGCGTGGGAATGAGTATGTCCTAACCACACATACCCATAAACCCATGGCCGCTAGGCCGGGACGCTGCCGGTGAGTCTTAGCTCGTAAAGAACTCTTGTGCCAAAGTACATACATACTGCAAGTACTGCTTGCAACTGTGTAGTTCTGGAATAATTTACCTTATTCATTTAGTCGCTTAAAATTCGTTTCTCGAAATAAAACTACATCCCCCATACGTTATATATAGGTTTTTACTGACATCGGCGAAAACTAGTCAAATATATTTATTTGTTAAATGAATTATGAGAACCTCCAAAAGAATCACGACCCTCTCAAATGCGTAGTCCTGGTCCTATTGCAGGATTATTTCGTCGTAAAAGATAAGATGTGTCGATAAATTATGCAGTTGTTTGGGAATAAATGCATTTCAAATTCCATTGATCATGGAAAATATTTTAAATACGTGAGAAACAGCAGTCGTTCTAAAACCGTGACGAAACTGCAGAAGTATCAAACGTTCCACTGGAAAGTGCCTGTTCGATCGAACTACCTATAAACGCCTGGTCAAAGAATTCTTTTTTCCATGTTAAAACTCTTAACATTAATTTCGATAATTTTTAATTTCGAAAATACAAAACCACAAGAAACCACACCAAATGCTGTGGGAAAGTCACTTATTACATCTGACCGTATTCTCCGGCCGAGAGATTCTGCTATATATAAAGGCGTAACAGAGTCTCTCCAACATTTATAAATAAATATGAATCCAAAATTATGTAATCTCAATTTAAAATTTTACTTTAGGTAGATGATGTTTTAAGTTTTTATGGATTAGGTGATAAGTAAAATTTTCGCTTAAAATGCACAGAAATACGAGAACTTGCAGCATAGCATGAGTATCTCTGTGAAGTCCAGATATTTCTCCGCAGCACGGGTGTATCTCATGTTAATCCAGTTTGTGTTAATAGACTTTAATGGCACTTCTCCAAGTAAAGCAATCTGTACCACTTTAAAACTTTGTTCTCTTGACCCAACAGAACTTCTGTTTGCAACCCTGCTGTCTGAGGCCTTGTAGAAAAAAAGTAGTAAGAAAAGGGACTTCTTCCAATTGCTGGAAATACTGCTATGTAGTTTTACTTTCTGAGTAAACAATTGAAGAAAATATTAAACCTTGAAAAGAGAAGGGAGAAAGAAAATAAAAGATGGAATGAAGTTTGATTTGTAAAATTAGTCAGAATCTGTTCAAAACAATTAATAAAATTAAACTTTTTAACATAAATAAAAATTATGAAAACATTTTGAGATTTTTCAAAGGTGGTTCCTTCATGGGAATACTTCTATGAAAAAATTCACAGTTCAGAAATTATTTTTTTCAAAAAGTCACGTTAATCTGCATATCCCTCAATAACAATGTCCTTTGCTGATAGAATTTCTGCCTGCGTTGCTCTGCGGAATCGCAATCACGCGCAGCGCCCCGCCGCAGTACTAAAACAGGTGTATGTTCGCAGCGAATAGACGCGAAATCATAGCGTAGGCTTTGAGAGGGTATTCGTGTAGCGGGCCGTCACCCTCCCCTCGGCTGCGCACGCCTGCACCCTGCTGCGCCTGGTGCGCTGCGAGATGGTGTCACTAAATTGCAAGGTGCGTAATGAAGATGAACACCAGGGCCCTCCTCGGTGCGCAGGGCGGGATGGGACCTGAAGGGCATACCACAAGGCTCACCAACGCCATGAGGATTTGTAAATTTCGGGCTGCAAAGCCGACGAAATTATTTTTTTAGTTATAACTTACACCAAAACTATATAAAAATAATTAATAGCATTTATTAGTATTTTATTAAAGGTCACACGTATTTTAACTTAAAAATTATTATTAAAATAAAATTGATAAAACGAAAAAAATTACATCTTTTAAAAATCATCAAAATAATAATTAGTAATCTTTATTTTTTGTTTTGTAGTAGTTCGTAATTTTTTAAAAAATCTTATCTTTCACTTTAGACATTTTCGTAGAATTAATGAAATTGCATCAAAATCATCAAATAATTATTTCAATAATCAATTTTTGGTTTAAAAACAAACTCTGCTTACGTTGGTATAAAATTTAAGTGCAATACATAAATTTGCAATGTGGCATTCTTGAAATATTGAATGTTCTAAACGTTTTGTGATGAGTCTAACTAGCCATGATTGTAGCACTGTTTGCTTCCCAGTAAAGCAGAATATTCAAAATATGTATCTCGGTTTGTATTAAAAATGAATTAAGAAATGGCGAATATAGGTACACTGCATGTTTTATTGGAGGTAGCAATGATCTTTCCTCGTTGGATGGTGACCTACTATATGACCTGCTACGAGGAATCTCTCCTACCAAAAATTCCGCTCGTTTATGGGAATTATTGCACGCCATTGTGGCTCTCACTGCTTGGAGGACAGCTGCACCCGCTCTGCCCCGCGCATCGGCCTCAGCGTAGTGCACTAGCACGTGGCCGCGTAGGGCTAGGCTTGGCGGTTTGGGGTGGTAGGGGGGGGCGCTTCAGCGGGCAACGCAGGGCGAGTGGCAAGTGGAGGCTGGTGGATGGTTGGGATGAGACGTTTCGAGGTGTTGCGTCGAGTGGAGAGGAGCGGCGGGTGATGGGGGGGCGGGTTGCGGGTGGTCGGGGGCATAGTGGATTGGGGCGGGTCTGGGATCGGAGGATTCGAAGCAGTGGTTGAGGAGCGGGTTGCGGGGCTGGGAGAGAAGGGCGGGTTGGGTGGGGATTTGTGGGGTCGAGGGGCGGGGTGGCGACGGGTTGGCACAGGATGGGATGGCCGCGGGCGGGCGGGGCGGGCGAGAGGCTGGGGAGAGATGCAGGGTGGCGCGGCGGGGAGACGGCGGCGAGCCATTAAGCAAATGACCGCTGGCGCGCTTATCAATTCGTGGGCAGGCCCGTAATGGAGCCGCTGTTCTGTCGGAGCGAGTTAGGCGCGAGCGCAGTCCCCGCGCCGCCCCCCGCGCCCGAGACGGCGCGCTACTCAGGAGAAGGCAGCGCCGCGGAGAGCTCTCAGCGCTAAGCAGTGGCGCAGCTCGACAACGCCTTGCGTTGCCTTGCTAGCTCGATGGCGAGGAGCAAACAAAGAATCGGGGATTCTTCCTTTTCGAGATGCGGAGGTTTTCAACTGCTGGCACAGCATATGTAGGATGGCATTTGACTTATCGATATTATTGACCTCTGATTGATTTATTGATAAGGGTTTGCCATGATGAGTCTTAACTTCCAAAATTGGAATATTTCTTTTGGGTCAAGACAGAAACATAACATATGAAGGCAACTAACAGATTAAGCTAAGAAGATCTAATTAATAAAGAAAATGAGTTATAAACTGATTTAGAAAGATTTGAGGGATAGTTAGTAATGAGATAACTTGTGAATAATGTCGGAGTAATTTTCTAGCTTGAAATGGAGGTTGCCTAAGAGATTGATGTCATGTTGAATTCAATTTTAGGATAGTGAGATAAGGAACTATTGGTGCAATTTACAGTGGAGAGGGATGTTCTAGAGGGACGGGAGATCAGATAGTAGACGCTGCTAAGAGCCAAATCTGAAAAACAGGGCATATGATAAAACTGATAAAGGGAAGAAGGTATTTCAGACACTGAAGATATAATTAGTAGAGTGGGGTATGATGATATATGAGGGTGTAATATGTATGTATATAACAGAGAGAAGGGGAGGTTAATGTAACGCCGCGAAAGCAGAGAGCTAGGTAATAATATTCGGAGACATGAATTTGTCGCTTTTCACAGGTTCAGCAGTTCTTTTTCGATACATATTTACATTTTACCAACCAACTATATTGTGGGAATATCTTATGTTGATGTTCATGACAAATCCTGACATTGTTAAACGAGGTAACAACAATATTAATAATGAGTAGTGGAACTTCGCAAGTACAGGCTTAGGACCAATGGCACCACACGTCTTCGCCAAGCAGCGGCTTCAGCCAGCAGCGCGCTGAACGCGGATGCCCTTGTGAGCGCGGTGCCCCCCCCCCCCCCCCGCGAAGGCAGGCGGAGCTGCGACGCGCAGACGGGAGCGCGCGCTTGCTCGGATTATGTTTAGTGCGTTCAGACCTAATTACAGCGCGCTCCGGACAACGGGCCGTCTTGACGCGGATCCAGGGGGCGGAAGCGAACGCGCGGCCTGTGGCGGTGAGGCGGGGGGGTGACGAAGGGGGAGGGGAGGGGACGGAGGGGGCGAGTTGGAGGCGCGTGACGGAAGGGTGCGGAGACGGAATGGGGAGTGGGAGTCTGGTGCTTGAGTGGAGGCGTATGAAGCGAAGGGACTTACACGACAGCTGAAGGGGTGTGTAAAGTGCTACAATTTGAGCAGGGAACTGAGAACGTGGGACTAAAGTGATGGGGATGGCAGAGCTGAAAGCAACACGACGAGAGGCATAGGAAGTGTGCGTGTGTAAAATGGGGCAGAATTGAAGACAGAAGCATAGAAAGAAAAGAGAAGATGGAAAGGATAGAAAGAACGGATGAGGTGGGAGAGGTGGAGAGGGAGGAGGAAGAGAGATAGAGGGGGGAAGTTGGCGTACAACTCACACCCTCCGCCTCTGATGTACTGCGCTCCTCTTATCACGAGGTGGACGGCGTAGCGGCTGCAGAGGGGCGGCAATTACGACTATGAACTCGGCCCCGCCTCCTGCGCCCATCGCGTTCTCTCGACTCGGTCCCTTCATCCGTTCTCGTCCCGTGCTGATCCTTCTCTTGTCTTTACTCTCCCTCGCCTTGACTCTCTTTCAGCTTCTCTCGTCTTCCTCAGACATCAAACTCCCACTTTCCATTGTGAGGTCTGTTCCCCTTCGCTCTCCCCCATGCTTGCCATGAGCGTCTGCCAGCTCGCCACACATTTTTGTTCGTGATTACAGGTTTACAGACGCAGAAACTTCTCACTTAAACGAAGAGCAAAAAGAAAAAAACAGGACATGCAATCAATATTCAGATTATGAAAATATATGCTCTGTTCTATATAAAATAAAAATGCTTCTACTGCATCCCGCCGAGGCACGTGAATGAAAACCATCATCTACTACTTCAAAATAATAGTTTAACATTTTTTTCGCCAACCAAATCAGTAAAATGCTTAGGAATGTTAAGGAAAAGGACGATTTTTTGACAAAAGAATACTACTCATAAAATGTTATTACGAAACATAACATGGCGTGACAGATTTCCTCCTGTAATATATTATTATGAAAGAGTTGTTTTAATTGTTATGAAATTGTCATCTTCTTAACTCAATGAAGTTAACTCCATTTTTGGGTCCATGCAAATGGATTACTTTTATTCTTTGTATGTTAGTTCTCTAGCCGACATCGCGCATTACAAAATTGGCGAATCACAAACCATCATCTGTTTCTTTTCATAGAGCTTTCAACTCTATTGAGTAGCAAGCTTCTAATGATGAGTGATTTCCCCATGATCGTACTTTGCTCTATTCGAGAACATACATTTTAAAAAAATAAAGCTGATTTTGAGTTCTTCTTACTTACCTTCAAATCAAGCAACTGCTCATGTTTTCAAAAAATTCTTTTAGATCTAATTCAGAATAACATATTTCATTGAGATAAGAAATTTCCGTTATCAAAATCATAGGTTTGCAATGATAACATTTTCAAAAATAGAGAGACTTCACCGGAAAGAAGATCTGCGTCATTTTTATAAACATACTTTCCTCTTTTTGAAAAGAAATGTTTAAAATATTGAAGCCGTTTTGAGACAATATTGTTAATTGTTAATATTTTTTTACAAATTACGCTCAAATACTCATATTTTTAAGAAGTATTACGTGAGATTTTATAAGCGTGAAAATTAATATCTACCATTCTTACAAAGACCTTTTGAAAAATATTTGAAAATTGTTCAAGGACTAAGGATGGATCTATTTGAAATTCGAATGACCTTGCAGCACAGAACGATAGGAGATGATCTACCTTGGTGAATACCGTTTGTACATTTAAGGTGCTACTGGTGTCCACAGAGTTCCAAATGTGAACCGAGATCCATAGAAAAAAGTTCATTAAGATATTTTTAACGCATATTCGGAATCAGAGACCCACCAAACATGTACATGTGTCAAAATCTCGAGATGTTTTGCAGCATTCATTTACTTTGTATATAAAACGTGCTCGAAAAAATAAAATCGTGAAATAATCGTTCGATTGCTATCAATTTACTGTTACTACCGATCAAGCTTGCACGTTCTGTCCTAAACTATACAAGTCTAAATTGCAAATCGTTAAATAACAACTTAATTTCTTGAAAACCTCCAATGTCATGTTCAGGCGGCGAAATAGTCGAAGAAAAGTTGGGAGAGCATTGTTGATGGAAATGGCAATGGAACATCGCCTCTTCTGTCACAGTTGTTTTTGTCAGACAAGAGTGTTCTGAAAAAAGGATGACACACAATTGACAAGGATTGTTACTTGGAGAAAGAATTAACGAGTATTGAAGAAGTTGTCACAGTTACTCTGTCAAACGAAAACTGACTCTTTTCTTACGAGTTCCGTGGCTTAGCTACTTTTTCACTACATCAGTTCTGCACACTCTGAGTCGAACCTTGAAAAGTTCAAAACGCTTTATCTCAGCTCCATTAGCTTGTCGTAACAAGCGCGGCGGCGTCTGCGATAGAAAAATCATTTCACAACAGCAATTTAGCGGGAATTTTTACCCATCCAGGAGCTGTGCGATCTTTCGTTTACGCTCCCAACTAATAAAAAAGTTGATCATCGACTCCAAGGACTTTGCATGAAGAAATGAATGTTTGGTCGCAGAGAAGAAATTCGCCGCATTTTTGGAGAAATTAAGACATCTCGAGCGCCAGGTAAAATGTATAATATCTTCCTTTGAAACGGCCTTCAAAGAACATCAAACGCCCGGTTAAAGAAGACAAGGCGCCAAATTCGAAGTAATTTGGCGGCAATGTGTCAACACATATTTTTGCGGTGTTAATTTTGCGTAAGAAATCTTAAGACATAAATACAGAGGCACTTTAATACATTAGATAAAAAATAAATATCGCGTTACTTGTACTTTACTGTTGGATTTCAGCCACTACCTAAAGGACTGCGCCTTAAATGAATATTTATTAATTAAAATATTCTGTTAGATAGAAAAAGGAGGGAATTTTCATAGATTCCACTCGTGCATTAAACATTCCCAATAAAATCCCGAGTAGCGAAGCGAAGAGAGAATTTATGTGGAAATTTCCGAAGTACGAGTGGTATTTAATAACACTATTCCACGAATGAAATTACCTCCAAAAAGGTGTCGGAACGCAACAAAAATTAATTATACTGAGTTCGCAGTCAAAGTGCACGCTACAGTACATACTATGATTGATGTATCGCATCTTGTTATTGGACAGTAGGGTGATTGTAAGGAAAATAGACACTCTTTGGGAGAATGCGCTATCTTGAATCGTACATAACGAATGTATAGCTCAACGCTTTTAGTGATACCTTAACTAGTGGAATTGTCTTTGTAATGTATTTCCACCCTTACCTTCCCTGCCCCGCGTGAACTCGTCCTGTCTTTGTTTCATCTAGAACCGTGATACGTGTGCTTCACAAAAAGCCTCAAAACGTAGTACCACAATTGTAGGCCATAACAACGAAACACTGTAGACAAATGCTTCCAGCTCGTGACCTCCTTGTGGAGAGTCTGAAGAAGCTGAAGAGTCTGGGGATTCGGCAGAGGAGCCACTGCAAAGATGGAGTATGAATTGAGCGGTGCATGGTCAAAACTGAAACGATTAAAGAAGTGAAAGGGTGTGACATATATGCGTGTGTATGTATGTTTGTAGAGATGCATGTAGAGTTGTACAGATGTATTGTAGTATACTTCTGGGAAACGTCTTCCTTCTTGAAAAGTCTACTTACTTAAGTATAAATCTGCTTACCAAGCGGGCCTTCAGCAGCGGGTTACGGTACATTTGTTGTCATTTAAATTGTAATTGCATTCGATTACATATAGAAATTTATTTGTTAGTAAATACAAAGTGAAAAGACACATCGAGCGTGCGCCAATCATTGCGAGCCATGGGCCTGCGGGGGGAGGGATAGAGATGTAGGGTGAGAAGGGACAGGGTGGGGCAAGGAAGGGTGTTTTCGGGTGACACGAGGGAGCTTTCGTAGGGTAAGGCGTGCTGAGTGCGGACGGGATCTAGAAGGGAAGGAAGGTGATACAACAAATGAAAACATTAATGCTTTATTTCAGACAAACATATTCGTGTGATTAAAGAATATCCAGAATGTTAGATACGTTAGTTAGTCGCAAGTAAATTACGTATTGCGCTCTAATTTTTTAAATACAATTATAGTACTTTATGTGTATTCTAAAAAATAAATTTGACAATTTCGTAGTTACAATTGAAACATATTTTTTTTTTTAATTTAAGGTTGTATTAACATCTAGGCGACCCTATATATTAACGATAGGGTTAACAGTATGTTATATAGTGATGGTGAGGGGTGAAAGGACGACCGCAAAAAGAACCTGCCTGTCGTGAGACTCGAACCCACGATCCAGTCTGAGATCACAACGGCACTATTGCCTTAACGATGTCGGCCATCTAAATGGAAACATTTTTGATTTGCATTCATATTTATGCAACAGTGAATCAACATTCTTTTTTTGTACTGAACATAATTTCACTTACGCTTGCGTTTTTTTTCATTTAAGTACTTAAGGGCATAACCGTCATTCACTAGGGGTTTACTTTCACAAACGTATCAACGTGAATATGAAACGAGGCGTAATAGAAATGCAGAAAACAATGCCCGGAATTTCATTGAATATAAAAATTGAAGACCGCATTAGGTAACGGAGTAAGAATAGGGGTCAGCATCGTCTTAGGCAAAAATACCCCAATCGTCCCTCCTTCGATGCGTCAATCAAGGTTCGTTTGAAAGGAGGAGAGCGGTGAAAGGGAGACGAGGCTGTTCCCAACAAACCTAATGACGGGGAAAATAAGACTTCGTTCACGGCAAGTACGAAGTCTTTCCGCTCGTAATGAAAAATGCCCGCGCCCGTCCACGCCTCAATGCTTCTCAGAGTGGTGATTAACTGCCATTGTAATACATTGCCTCCGACAAGTCAATACTCCCCGTTCAATGGGAGCAAATAGAAGTCCTTCGACAGGAGTTTAAGCGGTTTCCCCTAAGACGACGGCGAGCTGAAGGCAAGAGGGGCCGGGGGGGAGGAGGAACGGGAACCACTTAGCACTGAAATTCGCCGTCCTGTCTGTCCCTGCTCCATTGCTCACAGCAGCCCAATATTGGATTAAGTACGGACAACTAACGATAGTTGAATGTATGCGTGGATATTTGTATCACATGCGACATTCAAAAGTCTATTATCATTCCTAAAGTGTAACGATAATACATTTAAGTTGATTTATAAAACTCTAACAAATTACTTTAAATAATTCAAATCGGAACAAAAACTGAAGTTAAAGTAAAATATTTTCTGCTGAATAACAGTTTCTATACAATTATAGACTATACTAATCATCAAAAAGAAATAAATCATCTTTATTTTAAATATGATTTATAATGCATTAGTTTACATTTGTATTGTACAGTTAAAAGATACTAAATATGCCCTTAACATGTTAAGCACTTCAGCTTCCGGGTCAATTCCCCTTCGATATTTGTCCAGTTTTTCTAATCCAATGAGCAAATGCTGAGATGGCTCCCTGTTTTGCATCCGGGTTTGCTGCTTCACTATACGCACGGTTAGTTGACCTCTCCTATAACTTGTAGGGGTACGACTAAAGCCGGGGTGTGTTACTATTTTGTTAACTGCAAAAAAGATCAAATTTGCATTTAGTTTACCCATGCCAGCACCCAAGTTTTCTTAAGCTCAAGTCTGCACATATTACTTCTCCCCCGTATGTTACATGCAGTTTTTTCTGTTATTTGACTAAATAAATTAAATTAACGAAAATTAAATTAAAAAACGAGTTTATGACAAGTTTTAAGGAACAAAGGCTTTCCAAGGTATATGATCTGCGTGCATGAATGCACCTACGTCTGTGACACAAAACCGGTTGACAAAAGAGAAAATGTTCTGTGAAAAGTCACAAAATTATTTCAAACGCATAAAATTTCCTTTTGTGACATTATTTTAGTTTTTTGACATCCCACATTTTCCCTCTTATTCATATTTATGTTTCCATTCCCTACTCAATTTTCCTGCAACACCTCCACTCCGGTGTCTTCATGAATTTTAAACGAAAGTTGTCACAGCATCGCTGAGTGTTGTGAGAACTAGCATCGTGCCATCATGTCCAGTAGCAGACAGTCTACCTCACGTCATGGAGAGTTAGTGGATATTAGAGGTTGTTATAAATAATACATACCGCAATGTATCTTGCGCATTAAAAATGTCAGGTATATCTAACCCTTAAAAAGTACATGACACAACAGTAAATTTTTACATTTCTCCTAGTTTACCATTTTCAAACAATTATTCATATCCTTTGAAAATATATAAATATGCAAGTGTTACATACAATACTTAGTTTATTAATAGTTCAATTTCATAATCATAAAATTTGTTGAACTTGTGATGTGAAATGTTGGAGGGAAATTTCTGAAGAAACAATTTTTTAATTAAAAAAGAAATGTACGGTGCTATGTCTTGCACCTTCCATTGTCGATTGGTCCTCTTGGTACCATATCACTGCTCGGTCTCACACGGTATTCGGCGTCAACTGTCTGTCTCTCACCTAAGCACTTTTTTGGACGTTTTCTCGTTGGAGAACCTGGATGTTTGTTTTCTACGAGTGCCCGAATTTTCTTCCCACAAAGAGCCCAAGCACATCTCTCCTCTGAGAGCATACGCGATCCTCCTCCGAGAACATGTTCGCTTCTGCCTTTTGACCTCTCTTCTATTCACCTTCATCCGTTTCGCCCTTCTCCTGTTTCGTGACGTCAGTCTCATTGGTCCCCGCCTCGTATGATCTTCATCAGAGGTCGAAGTCTCTCAAATGTGGTGATCCCCGATAGTCGGTAAAATCCACGAGCGAAGTGAGCGAGAGTTAATTCCTGTTGTCTAGTGATTGGGTTCCACAACGCATTTGGCCAGTTTTGCACGGAGATTTCCTTGTGCGTACGCCAATGTGACAGCATGGCTGCTTGTCGGCCGCATCACCATATTGATCAAAAGATATTAATGATACAATAATTATTATCTTTAAACCAACCTGATTATGACTAAGACATTGTTCGTCATATCGTATATATTGTTTGGTAGTCCTTCAGTTTTTGACATTTCTAAAATTGACTTATAAAAGAATATTTGTTCTTGTTCCAGGCTGTGGCCAACGTACGCGAGTGCGCACAACAACTTGGGGACTTTGATGACGGCCACGGAGGACGCCGAGGGCCACTTTCTCGCCGCCATCCGCTACTCGCCCAACCACGTCAACGCGCACTACAACCTCGGCCAGGTCTACAGGTGGGTGGCACTTTTTTTTTTCTTACGAAAATCACTCGCCCAACCACGTCAACGCGCACTTCAACCTCAGCCAGGTCTACAGGTGGGTGGCACATTCATTTTTTACCTAAACCACTCACACAACCACGTCAACGCGCACTACAACCTCGGCCAGGTCGACAGGTGGGTCGCACTTCCATTTTCTTACCAAAAACTACTCTTCCAACCACGTCAACGCGCACTAAAACCTCAATGAAGTCCAGCGATGGGTTCCCATTAAAGTTGTTATCAAATACTCACATCTAAAATAACGTCAATGTTTATATACATGTGAGCCTGTGTGAAATAAAGGGAGATTGTGTGTGAGAGAGGGGGATTTAGACGTCGAATTTAAAACGTGAACATTAAAGCTAAATCTAAATCCATTCACTTTCTAGAGAAGATATAATCTTCATTTTTTTCTAGTACTGCTACGCTGTGTAACTCGCATTTAACAACAATATTAATTAATGTTTCAAAATAATTGAGTTTTAACGGAGAATAAGCTATTTGCAGAAACTTTTAATATATTTTAATATTTTTTAGAAAATATTATGTAAAATAGGCAGGCACAAATGCAATCTTTCAACACACTGTTTACTTTACTGAGTTTCTTAGTGTCGTTAGTTGATAACTAGATAGCGGTTCGTTCAGAAGCTATCAAACTATTTGAAAAGTCCAAGAATTTCTAATTACTCTGTTCTTGGCGCAATTCTCGAAACATTTTATATTGCATCTTACATTCTAACTCATTATATTACATTTTAGGGAGATGTGTTTATTGAATTCTTCCAGCCTGTGGTAAGAAATATCAGAAACTTGCGTAATTACTTTTACATGCAATGTAACGGGCAATTTGCTATTTTGTGATAGGAGATTCGCGTTTCGTTGCGAGTGTGTGCCCACTGGCGCGCGAGTATATTCTATTTCAACAAAGATTATTTCCTTCATACATTTTAATTATTACCGTAGAAACAAACTGATGTGACACGAAATCATGGGATATAATGTCGGACCTTCTTCTGTTCGACAAAGTGCAGCAACTGGACGTGTCATGGACTCAACAAGTTGTGATTCCTGCAAAAATATTGAATCATACTCCCTCAATAGCCGTTCGTAATTGCGAAAGTATTGTGGCTGCAGGATTATATACACGAACTGGCCTCTCAATTATGTCCCATAAATGGTCGATGAGGTTCATGTCAATAAACACCATTTACTGTTAATGATTGGTTCAGTTGGACCTCAGGGCCCAGTCCATTCAATATACTGACGTCCAACATTATTATGGAGCCACCACAGCTTGCACAGTGCCTTGTTGACAACTTCAGAACATGGCTTCGTGGGGTCTGCGACACACTCGAATTCTACCATCACATCTTACCAACTGAAATCGGGACTCATCTGACCAAACTTCAATTTTCTAGTCGTCTAGAGTCCTATTAATTTAGTCACGAGCCCAGAGGAGGCGCTGCAGACGATGTTGTGCTATTAGCAATGTCACTCGAGTAGGAGTTTTGCTGGTGCATCCCAATAAAGACACACTTCGCCGCACGGTGTTAAGGGCCACGTACATCGTACGTCTACATTTATATTTGCGGATATTTCCCGCAGTGTCGTTGGTCTGTTAGAAGTGTCAACATTTCACAAACACCGCATCTTTCGGTGATTTAATTAATGCTGTCGATCCCTGTGTTGTCTGTGGCCTGATCTGGACTATTATCACCTAATATATTATAGGTGAGCGTTACGTTTGTATTTTTGATGTAATAGTTCTCCATTCCCATCCATTTTCCTATCCATGGTTTGGTAGAACAGCAATTTAAAGGGATGATGATCTAATCTTTCCTATCACTTCAAAGAACAGGGATCCAGTGCCATTCAAATCAATATACTTTGCATTCACCCCAAACCTTAAATCCCTCGTAACCCTCTCTTTTGTCCCTTGTGAACGTAACTTTTCCAACCTCACACCGAGCTCGTGTGAATTTTTGCCACTGACGAGGGCTTTATATGCTTTTATATAGAAATAACATACCAACTTCTACAAATATTCAAGTAGCTATGTTCATCGATTAAATGAATCGTAGAGAGGGCAATTACGCTACAGCGAGTAGTTCACAAACAGACAGCTTTCTTCTTCACGGACAACGCAAAGTTTGGCACATTATCGCCTATTCTGGTGACTTTAGCGCACAATGAAATTACTGCAGCAAAATTTCAATACTGCTTTCCCGCGTTTGTATCTAGGAGAGAAATGAAGCAATGAGAGCAGTAGGTTGCGCTCATTTCGTGCACGATCGTCCGCTATCTTTTCGGCGGGTAGCGGGGCAATCAGTTGCGCTGCCAGCCGCCATGCTGACGTGCCCCGTCCCTTGCGGCACATTACTTTGATGTGGTAATATAACCGAAGACATAATTGTGAGCAAAACGTGCGTTCGGCGTAATTGGCAAAAGGCACGGTGGAGGGAGCGCGGTGTAAATACGAAGTTGGAGGGAAATTTCTGCAAGCGAGGTCGAAATTAACACGGAGGTGTTGGCGGTATTGTTTACGAAGTTTGCGAACGTTGACCCATAAATTCGACGACGTCAACGAGAGCGACGAAACTTCTCGAGAGGGCGAGACGGGAGAGGAGAATTAAGGAAAGGACGTAAGACACGGCGGTGCCAACGGAATGCTGCCAGCAGCTTCCGTTTAGTGGCTGCTCTCTATCCAGTTTACGGAGGAGAGAGAGAGTAAAGTAAATAAAAAAATAGAAGAAACGAACAAGTGTGATAACAAAAACCAAGAAACAGAAATAAATTTTTTTTAAAGAAACAAAAGTCATAGAACGAAGTGAAAAAAAAAGAGAGAAAGAAAAGCAATTTCTGAAACTACTAAACGTCTCTCTGAGACCTCTTCCAAGTAAGGGATGACATCTGATTTTAGCTGAATTGAAGATCTAGAAAATGACGTATGAACTACGAAATACAAGTCCTAAAAAACAGTACCCAAGGCTTAACAATACATTAATGATTCCAACAATTTCCGGGAAGGTTTCGAAAAGACTAGTGAAAAGTACTTATAGAACATTTTACGAGAAATTGCATGGTGCCAACAGGACAGCAATCAGACAAATAGTTTAGATGATAGAAGAGAAACAAAAAGGATCCTCAATTGAGAAAGTTAAAAATAAGCCCCTATTACGTAACAAATTTCGAAATTTATTAATTTTAGCTCTCCGTTTTGATATTAATTTTTTATTATATTAGCTATCAGTTTCTGTGTACAAATAGAATACTACGAGAAATTCGAGAGTCGATTTGTAACTTGAACAACTGAGGTTCATTTTGTTTCTCGTCTATCTCGAAACCTATTCGTCAATTTCTTTTAATGTGTTTTACTTGTATACAGAATTAGAGATAGCAGTGCTAAAATTAATATTTTTGTAAATTTGGAACGTAAGGGGGGATCGTTTTGTACATTGCACGATTGAAGTTGCTTTTGTTAATTGTCTACCTCGGAAACTATACGTCTTATTGGAGTTTCCTTTGCACCAATCAATTTCTTTTAATGTGTTTTACTTGTATACAGAATTAGAGAGAACAGTGCTGAAATTAATATTCTTCGAAACTTCGCACGTAAGGGGGGGTCGTTTTGTACTTTGCACGATTGAAGTTGCTTTTGTTTTTCGTCTATCTCGGAAACTATTCGTCTGATAATTTACTTTGCACCAATCAATTACATTTTATTTGATTTACTTGTAAACAGCATTAGAGATAGCAGTGCTGAAATTAATAATTTTCGAAATTTGGCACAAGAGAGGAGTTCGTTTTGTACTTTGCACAAATGAAGTTGCTTTTGTTTTTCGTCTATCTCGAAAACTATTCGTCTGATAGGAGTTTACTTTGCACCAATCAAATACATTTAATGTGTTTAACTTGTAAACAGAATTACAGATAGCAGTGCTGAAATTAATAAATTTCGAAATTTGGCATGTAAGGGGGGGTCATTTTGTACTTTGCACAATTGAGGTCGCTTTTGTTTTTCGTCTATCTCGGAAACTATTCGTCTGATTGGAGTTTGCTTTTCACCAATCAATTTCTTTTAATGTGTTTTACTTGTATATAGAATCAGAGTTAGCAGTGCTGAAAGTAATATTTTTCGAAATTTGGCACGTAAGGGGGGGGTAATTATACCACTTTGTTTTATATTTTCTGTATTAAATTGAAAGGTGCAAACGAGACTTCAATCCGACGAATATTTTAGGAGTTAGGCGAGAAACAAAATGGATCCTATATTGATCAAGTTTAAAATGCCCCCCCATTACGTGACAATTTTGGAAAAATAATAATGTTACCTCTGTGTTTTGATATTCTGTGTACTAATATATAATTTTAGGAGAAATTGAAAGGTGCAAACCTTTTGATTGTAGAAAAGGGAAATTACCAGAAGTGGATGAATTGTGATCTTTTAATGCTATTTATCGGAACGTATCAAGTTTATTCGTATTCGCGCAGACGTCAAACATCATTGTTCTGTTGTTCTTGTCTGGGAAAGCAATTTGTCATCAATATGAAAGTATAGAGAAGCAGATACAACAGTACATACTTTTTTATTTTTGGAAATAGTTACGTAATATTGAAATATTGTACTTTCTTCCATACTAAAAACTCAGTTAATAGTTGAGAATGTCAAATTCAACCAATTCAAGCGAAGCGCCTTCGGTGAATGCCTCGGTTTATTTTAGTTGCCAGGTGTAGAAATCATTTTTAACGTTAATAAACGAAACAAACATTAATAAATTCAAGTGCTACACTATTTGCAGCACATCATCTAGAAAAGTAAGAATAATTTTCTGGCACGCGATTGCAATACGAAGTAAGTTCGAGAAAGTAATTGGGAGCTGACGCTGACGAGGGAAGGCAAGGTAATGAAATAGGAGAGTTATACTAGGAGACATTTCAGGTTTTTTTCAGGAGAGAGGGCGGTGATGTGGAACGTTCAGTTGACCAGTCTGCGTGTTTGGGTCTGTGTGTAGGCAATGTTCGCTCCTGATCAGGGAAATGCATTGTGGTAGATGTGGCGTGGCGCGGGCGGACGCTGGGAAGAGAGAGTACCAGAGAGACTGTGTCAGATCTCTCTGAAAGCAAGGCAACGGGCGTAGGCGACTTGACAGGGTCTAGGGTCATTACAGGTTTATCCGGCGGTTTTTCTTTGCATCAAGCACCGATCACTGGACGTCTAGTGGCCCTCTCGGGCGCGCACGCGCCCCACGGCGAATTACGGAATCATCTACTCTTCGACAACGCGATCTGTTGGCTGCCAACGGAGCTTTGTGTAAGGACGAAAGCATATCGCAACTTCTTTTACTGAATAACTTCCTTATTAATGTTCAATGAAGAATCGAAAAGCCCAATTTCTCCAATAACTAATGAATTTGCTGTTGGACTAAAATTTTATTATATCATTCTTGCGATTAATTTAAATTCTTAATTAAACTCATGTGATTTAATATTTTATAATATTTGTTTTACAGATACTACACATTAAGTCACAAAAATCAAAAGTGAAAAAAACTGTTATAATTTATTATTGAGATTTTTTTAGTAGGGAAAATGCTGAATGCACTATATAGAGTGCCACTGTATAAACGTGCCAGAAATGAATAAATGTGACATTTTTAAACGTTTTCTCTCGTAATTAATACTTACAATAAGCGCACTTTTATATATTTCGTTGCATTTGTGAGAACATGTGCTTTAAATTATTTCTTAGGAAGATTCTTAAAAATACAAAATCTTTCCGTAAAAATGAGCTCACAATTCTGTAGTTTCATAGAGGCTTGAACATTTTATCCTAAAACTGTACTAGCGGAACTATTTCCGCTATTACTGTTGAAAAATGAACCAGACGTTAGTACCAAAAAGTCGTCTCTTGATTCGGATTTACCCGTTCGTAAAAAGTGGAAATATCATGAAGAATATATAAAATTATTTGTTTTCTGGATTGGTAATGGAAATGAATTGAAAGGGTAATGTGAAAATATTCTGCAGAAAAATAGTTCAAATACCGTAAAATTGCAAATTATCCAACTTAACAAAATGAAGATTTTGAGTATTTAAATAAAACTGTAATGAGTTAATGACTAGAAAAAAGGCATTTAAAAACATTGTTAATTACCACAATACTAATGCTTTAGAAGTATCGTATCGTGTTAGTTACCGTATTGCTCAACAGGGTGAAGTTTAGACGATATCACAAAATTAATGAAGCCAGTTGTAAATTATGTAGTTACTACCATAATTTGGGAATAATGTGCATAATTAGTTGATTGTATCCCCCTTTAGGATACTACAATTTTCACGCGTGTTAAAGATTTGCCTATTTTTGTGAAAATGAGCTCATAAGACGCTTTCTTTCTTTTGAATATGTATTTTCTAATCAACTTTATAAATGTACGTATCGTATTACAGATATACAATACAGAATAACGCTCTTGTATTGTTATTGTCAAATATATGCGTAAAACGACTGTTCAGAAAATAAGCTTATTTGCAAACGTCTACCAACCAGAAAAACTACGGAAATATTTCTTAAGTTGATAGATTTATATTTTAAAGAGCAAGACACATGTTGGGTATATCATCAAGAATGTATCGGTGGAGCTAAGGCAATGTTTATTAAATTGAACGGAATAGTTGCATAAAACAAAACTCTCCTTACATGAGAATTTCTCTACTACCTCATCGACAAGTTCTTGCAGTAAATAAAATGCCAGATGAGCTGAAGGCCGTACTTATGATTGTGTTATAATCGGTAAATTTTCTTAAATACAATTAAAATCAAGACTTTTCAATATATTTCGAGAATTTTACACAATATTTTAGTATATACAAACGCATATTTTGAATGTAAATATAATTTAATTTGCTATTTACTGGATCTGCAAAAAACATTTCTTAAGTATTTGTATGTTCAAGAAGAAAAATTATTTTGGAATCAAAATTCTTTTTAGGAGTGTGACACCTCCAAACCCCCAATAAAAGAAATATACCAAATATACATCGATGGACACCTTTTCGCACATTAAAATTCAACCTAAAATTTAATCAAATTGATATATGCATTTTTAGATTGACATTAGAAATGAGTAACATGGAATTGCTAAAGGAGCTGTGGAGCATGAAATTTCATTTGCATCAACATGTACATGGAAAAAGCTATCTCTTTGTTTGATTGCTGACGAAAAAATTATGGATACAGATTGGATGGTGAAGATGACCCTATGTTAAAGATTTCAACAATTATTGCCGAGGTACATAATTTGCATATTGCATATTGCAGGGTACATAATTTTGTTACTGTACTATAATTATTTGTATTTACTTTTTATATTTCATGATGGTTACAACAGATGACTTGCATCTATCTGGCAACTGGCATCTGGCTAACACCATTGAAAACGTAGGTCAAGAATTTTCTACATAATGTTGTGACAGGGCCCTACATAATATTTATTATTGGAAAAGGAGTCACATTAGAAATATGCAACGTCCTTCACTCGGAACATAACGACCTTTATCAGAACTTCAGTAAGTGATAACATGGAGCTGAATTGTACTCGATATAATTCATTGAAGATAAGCTTAGGTGGTGGACAATTATGAGTATTATACGAATTCAACGGAAGAGCTTATGAAACTCTATCATTCAAAAACCTTACAAGAATTTACTGATAATGTTTACAGACACTGGGGATCCCCGGTATGTCAAAATACTAATCTTTTAAAAGTTCCTCTGTCAGAAAAATGTTATCACATTAAACACCGGGCCTTAAAAAATAGAACGAATGACTGATGCAGAGCTACCAAAAATAGACCGGACGCACACTACGTGAATGGCGGCGTGTATGACGTGTATACGGCAATGCACACAGCTTTACCCTTTCATCATACATTAGTTTAATCGTGACGTGAATCACAGTGAAAGCATTGTCGTTAAGAAAAACGTGTTTCAAATTCAAGAAGTGAGATTGGTAGATACCAATGGAAAACTAACTTTTAATTACGAGAAAAATTAATTGTATCAGAGAAATATAATAAACTGCTCAAAATGTGTGCTGTTGTTATTGTGGGCAGTGAATGCAGTGTGCTATAAAATGGATAAAACGTTAATTACTGTTTAAATAATATGTAACGTTGTATAGATTGAATAAGCAATAATTATTAAAAATATAAGACATAATTTTTATTTTTGTCGAAGAAATCTTCGTAGTTAAGTTTGGCGCAGATGCATAGGATTTATTGAGTGATTGGTTAATGATTCTGAGGGCGTTACCTGGTCGTTAAGGTCATTAGTCCCGTAAATGTTGTGCACGCTCTATCGCGAATGGTGTCAGTGTTCTTTCTCCGCTGAGATACGGTGCCGACATACACGACGCCTTGCTGGTTTTCCTCAACCAGGTATCTCCCAGCAGCGTCGCAATGTCCCAAGGGGGACGAGTTCTAAGCTCCCGACTGGTCTCCCAGAATGAATGGTAGAGTGATTCTTGTAGTAAGTGTGCGTAAGAGAAGTATTGGAAAAGGAAGAAGTGAAAAAAATCGCGGCGGTCCGTGACCTGTTTGTAAGAACTCTGCTTTGGCATTCGCCTTGTATTAAAAAATCACGAAAAACTACCAAACGGAACACTAGGCTGGTAGAATTCTCCCCCAGATAGTGGTGAAATTCGACCTAGCTGTATAGGATGTGACCAACATCCTGCCACCGTCGAGTGTAGAACCCTAGAATGTCCAGGTCAGAGGTACTGCAGTGACGTCAATTGATGCCCTCTGTCAATTTATTCGGTAGGTGGATATAAGTAACAATATTGTGTCTGAAAATCTGGATTTCTTTCCGACAGAAGTTCTGATGAATATACTAATGGATTGATATAGCTCGCTCAACTCTGTGAGATTAAAAGCCTTTGAACTGAATTTTAAATGTGTAAGATTTCATTTGTAGTTCTGTCTTTTTGGAGAATATTATAGTAGTTAACGAAACGAGTACACAAAGAAAGGTATAATTGCATGAGTGGTGTGTTCAAGAAAACCAGCGACGATAGGAGAGAATTTTCTTCTACATCACAAGTGCAATTATGCCCCTTTATACACACGTTACGTTCAATGTATTTATTTTCCATTTAAAAATCGTTTGAATTTTGAAAAATTCAAGCACATCTTCACCTTTCGAGGTATACTTTGATGACGTATTGCTTCAGAAAAGTTCTACTTTAGTGGGCCTTGCATTGTTTGTTTGCAAGAAATATTTGCATGTGAAATGTACTGAACATATTGCGGATAAATTATTAGAAGAAGCTGACAATGTCATGTAAACTTTTCTTCTCACGAAAAGTAAATTCAGGTATGATAGAGAATACAATATGTATAAATATTGGCAAGTAAAAAAACCAGTCACTTCTGACGCAGTTTTGCTATAGCGTACTTTTTAGAACGGGTAAACACAACTGACACTTACATTTTGTACATTGGTAATCCTAATACCAACTCTTGTATGTATAAAACATTTAATTTATTCACGTTAAATATTTTAAGTTGTTCCATAAGTCAGCTAACTTAACGTTTACTTCTCCAATTTGGTTTTATTCATTCGTTCTTTATATGCAGCTGTTGCAAGTATGTAATCTGTGATGCAAATTGTTGTTCATGTTTCAGGACCGACAGGAAATACCTCTTTTACGTATGTGTTACAGTGAATTAAACGATTTTTCTCAAAAATTTTGTGTTCAAACGATTTTTCTCAAAACATGTGTAGTTTTAGTGGCAAGGTGGAATTTTAATTGCACGCGTGCTATTAACATAGAAAAAACCAAAGATTTTTTCAAAGAATTAATGAGTACATTTAGTTAACTAAACAAAAAATATATTAACATTTTTAGAGTACTTTACATGACATTACATGTGGCATTTTCAAAAATTTCTAGCAAATTGACATTTTTTCTTGAATTATTTTACTTGAATAGAAATGTGCTTTTATGAGTAAGTTCTGGTTTCGAAATCCAAAATATCCTCTGAAATTGAAAAAAATTGCGCAAATCTTTGTACTTAAAACACTAGGGGTTTTTTAAACAAGAAGTTTGAAATTTCAACTAAACCAAATTTCGTGATTTTTGTTTAAAGTGAAAGGAAGTGGGACCCAGGTATTTTATCACTTCCTGGTATTCATTGATTTTATAGTACAATTTTAAGAATCACCGTATTTTAATAAAATAATAAAACCATTAACATTAACATTAACGCTTATCTGCTGTCATTTCTTGAAATAGGCATTTGGTTATGGCAAGACTACCTTGAGCCACCAGCAAGTGTGTGTGAGTGTGATGTTAAAGTTATGAAATCTAAGATAGGGAATATTTAAAGTTCGAAGATTGAGTGTTTTTCAGATGCAACAATTAATAATGTAGCAACGGAATTTCCAACTACAATCTGACGCGAATACTTTCATATAAACATTTTAATGTTTGTTTATATATATATATATATATATATATATATATATATATATATATATGTTGTGAACTACGTTAAAGTGATCAGCAGGATTTCTTTACCACATATTTTTATAAAACACATGAGCTGATTGTGGTAAATATAAACATTACAATTCCTGAAACATATTCAACTCTGTGTTTGCAGTGATTAGTGAGTGTTTTATTCCAGAATTTGTAAACCTCCCTCACTTCATTAGTCTTCAAGGTTTAGTACTGAACGACATGTAAAAAAAGTTTGGGGATGATTTTTTTCCGTATAGTGAACTTTTCTGCAGCGATATCGTAAGCATATCTAATACTTGATGTGTAACCTTACTGCTCGAAATTTCAAACTATGTTCCGTCTTTTAAAACTATTTTCAACCATATAGGTTCTTGTGGCTTGGATGTACCGCAAGTAACTTCGTTTAATTGTAGATCTTTAAATGAAGGCAAGCACGCATTGCAAGTATTTGATATTGTAGCCTACCCAGTGTAAAGCAAATTTAACTAATGAAAACAAAATTAAGAAGTTACAACTTTAAATAATTATAATCATAGTTCAATGTATTTTTTGTCGTTTCTATAAGATTATAGCTAATACATTTTGAATATTTTCCGACAGTAATTTTCTTTGTATAGGTATTAAATTGGAAGTGTATATATTTTTCTGATATAAGAATATTAAAACCTTTTGTATACTCAGAATTATTTTAATAATAATTGAAATGTATTTAAAAATAATCACAAATATTTTCTTTCTAATTGTTTCTCAGATTTGTTATCGGACGATTTGCGAAAATTGTATGCCATGCTTTTAACCTCAGTATTAAAATTATTAATATTTAATATATTTACATTATTCTCTTCCTTTAGCCCCTTTTTTGACGTAACATAGCAAATTAAATGAAATAAAAAATTGCCTCTTGAAGAGTGTTAACTATTACATCTGGAAACAAATTTACTAATCCATGGTATTTTTGTTAACACATGGTTAAAATTCTTGTCAAACAATGTGTCATTTTGACCAGTACCTCTGAGATGTTCTAGAATTTCAAAAAATACCATCTGACATAATTTAAACATCCATTTATAAAAATGAAGAAGCCTAACATGAATTTGATAGAAAAGATACTCATAATTGAAGCATCTACAGATTTTGGCAGATAAGTACAATAATTCACAAATAGATTTGGATATGTAAATGGAATATTACTTCTTTCACACATACCTCAAATAATAGGAGTGTTCAAGCTTGGGAGAATTACCTACCTATTAACAGCGAAAAAAGAGTTGACGGGTGATATTTTTTTTTAATTTCTGGCGGAACACCGATGGAGTTGCTTTTAGCAGTTGTAATAAAACCATTTTTTTCGTTACTAACAAAGGAAGGTAAATATGCTCCATATCGTTGCAGGAATGGAAATGTAGAAGAAATACAAATAATAAATCGTTAGATATATAGATGCTACATATAGATTTAGATGTAGCCATAGACATATAGATAGACATATAGCCATATAGATTTGAATTTGTTTCGAAACATCCATAATTAATTCTGAATTAAGTAGGTAATAGTCAATTATCGTGTCTGAGGAAGAAGCAATCAACCCATTTGGGGCAAATAGCGGGCGAAAGGAAAGGAACCCACGTCCCACCAGCATCACGTCGCGGTCGGTCGATCTGCCCTCTCACGAGCTCTTGTATCCCGGCGTATAACTCCCCGGGAAAGCCGCGCCATTCATTGATTCGATTAGGGGAGCTCTGTACAAACAGCGAACGCGGCACTAATTACAGGAGCCAAATGTTATTAGTGCTCGTGGGTTTGGATAATTGACCCTTAGTTCGACCAAGATTGAAAACACATTGTGGGCTCGCTCTCCTAGCGCCTCGGGCGGGAGGAGGGCGGAGGGGGTGCCGCCGTCTTTCCCCATTTGCCCCCACCCCCCCCACCCTCCGCCCCCATCAGCCGACGGAGGCGCTAGGAGAGCGAGCCCACAATGTGTTTTTCAACTTTGTCGAACTAAGGTCAATTATCCAAACCCACGCAGCACTAATAACATTTGGCTCCTGTAATTAGTGCCGCGTTCGCTGTTTGTACAGAGCTCCCCTAATTCGTAATCAATGAATGGCGGACTTTCCCGGGGAGTTAACGCCCGGGATACAAGAGCTCGTGAGAGGGGCAGATCGACCGACCCGACGTGATGCTGGTGGTGGGACGTGGTGTTCCTTCCTTCGCCCGCTATTTGCCCCAAATGGGTTTGATTGCTTCTTCCTCAGACACGATAATGGACTATTTACCTACTTATGCAGAATTAATTATGGATGTTTCGAAACAAATTCAAATCTATATGCTATTGTCTATCTATATGTCTATGGCTATATCTAAATCTATATGTAGGCATCTAATATATCTAACCGGTTTATTATTGGTATTTCTTCTACATTTCATTCCTGCAACGATACGGAGGCAGTATTTACCTTCCTTTGTTAGTAAAGAAAAAAATGCGTTTTATTACCGACTGCTAAAGCATTCCATCGGTGTTCCCCAGAAATTAAAAAAAATCACACGTCAACTCTTTTTTCGCTGTTAATAGTAGGTAAATTCTCCCAAGCTTGAACACGTCCTATTATTTGAGGTATGTGTGAAAGAAAGTATTATTCCATTTACATATCCAAATCTATTTGTGAATTATTGTACTTATTTATCTGCCAAAATCTGCTAGCATGCTTCAATTATCATTATCTTTTCTAATCAAATTCATGTTAGGCTTCTTCATTCTTATAAATGGAGGTTTAAATTATTGTCAGATGGTATTTTTCGAAAATTCTAGAACAATCTCAGAGGTACTGGTCAAAATGACCAAACATTGTTTGAAACAAGAATTCTTAACATCCTGTGTTAACAAAAAGTAATATGGAATTAGTAAATTTGTTTCCAGATTGTAATAGTTAACACTCTTCAAGATGGCAATTTTTATTTCATTTAATTTTGCTATGTTACGTCAAAAAAAGGGCTAACGGAAGAGATAATGTAAACTATATTAAATATTAATAAGTTTAATACTGAGGTTAAAAGCAATCGCATACCAATTTTCGGCAAATCGTCCGATAACAAATCTGAGAAACAATTAGAAAAAAAAATATTTGTGATTAATTTTTTAAATATATTTGAATTATTATTAAATAATTCTTGAAGTATACAAAAAGGTTTTAGATATTCTTATATCAAGAAAAATATATACATTTTCCAATTTAATACCTCTACAAAGAAAATACTGTCGGAAAATATTCAAAATGTATTAGCCTAAAAACTTTATAGAAACGAAAAAAATACATTGAACTATGATTAATAATTATTTAAAGTTTGTAACTTCTTAATTTTGTTTTCATAGTTAAATTGCTTTATCACTGGGTAGGTACAATAATCACAATCTTGCAAATGCGTGCTGCCTTCATTTAAAGATCTACAATATAAACGAAGTTACTTGGCGGTACATCCAAGCCAGCAAGAAACCTATATGTTGAAATTAGTTTTTAAAAGACGGAACATACGTTTGAAAATGTCGAGCCGCAGGTTTACAATCAAGGTATTAGTATGTTTACGAGTATCGCTGCCAGAAAAGGTTCACTATACGGAAAACAATATCCCCAAACGTTTTTTACATGTCGTTCAGTACTAAATCTTGAAGACTAATGAAATGAGGAGGTTTACAATTCTGGAATAAAAACACTCACTAATCACTGCAATTCACAGAGTTGAAACATGTTTCAGGATTGTAATGTTTATATTACCACGATGCAGCTATGTGTTTTTATAAAAAGTAGATGGTAAAGAAATTCCTGCTGAATACTTAACGTGTTCACAACATATATATATATATATAATATATATATATATATATATATTATATTATTGAAACATTACAATGTTTATATGAAAGTAATTCGCGTCAGATTATAGTTTGGAAATTCCCGTTGCTACATTATTAATTGTTGCATTTGAAAACACTCAATCTTCTTGATAATTTAAATATTCCCTATCTTAGATTTCATAACTTTAACATCACACTCAACACACTTGCTGGTGGCTCCAAGGTAGTCTTGCCATAACCAAATGC
This sequence comes from Gryllus bimaculatus, assembly GCA_017312745.1. NCBI lineage: Eukaryota > Metazoa > Arthropoda > Insecta > Orthoptera > Gryllidae > Gryllus > Gryllus bimaculatus. The sequence continues at coordinate 107,454 of BOPP01000238.1, read as the reverse complement.
CTATTTCAGAAATGACAGCAAGGAAGCGTTAATGTTATGTTAAGGTTTTATTATTTTATTAAAATACGGCCTGATTCTTAAAATTGTACCTATAAAATTCAATGAATACCAGGAAGTGATAAAATACCTGGGTCCCACTCCTTTCACTTTAACAAAAATCACGAAATTGGTTTAGCGTTGAAATTTCAAACTTCTTGTTTAAAAAACACCTAGTGTTTTAAGTACAAAGATTTGCGCAATTTTTTTCACATTTCAGAGGATATTTTGGATTTCGAAACCAGAACTTACTCATAAAAGCACATTTCTATTCCAGCTAAAAGCATTCAAGAAAAAATGTCAATTTGCTAGAAATTTTTTGAAAATGCCACACTGTAATGTCATGTAAAGTACTTCTAAAAAATGTTTAAATATATTTTTTGTTTTAGTTAACTAAATGTACTCATTAATTCTTTGAAAAACATCCTTTGTTTTTTCTATGTTAATAGCACGCGTGCAATTAAAATTCACCTTGCCAACTAAAACTACACATGTTTTGAGAGAAAATCGTTTAACACAAATTTTGAGAAAAATCATTCTTAAATTCACTTGTAAACAACAATTACGTAAAGAGGTATTTCCTGTCGGTCTGAAACATGAAACAAAATTTGCATCACAGATTAAACATACTTGCAACAGCTTGCATATAAAGAACCGAATGAAATAAAACCAAATTGGAGAAGTAACGTTAAGTTAGCTGACTTATGGAACAACTTAAAATATTTAACGTGAATAAATTAAATGTTTAATACATACAAGAGTTCGGTATTAGGATTACCAATGTACAAAAATGTAATGCGTCAGTTGGTTTGTTGCTTGTTCTAAAAGTAGCTATAGCAAAACTGCTCAGAAGTGGGATGGTTTTTTTTACTTGCCAATATTTATACATATTGTATTCTCTGATCATACCTGAATTTAACTTTTCGTGAGAAGAGAAAGGTTTACATGAACATTGTCAGCGTTCTTCTAATAATTTATCCGCAAATATGTTCAGTACATTCCACATGCAAATATTTCTTGCAAACAAACAATGCAACGGCCCACTAAAGTAGAACTTTGTCTGAAGCAATACGTCATCAAAGTATACTCCGAAAGGTGAAGATTGTGCTTGAATTTTTCAAAATTCAAACATTT
>BOPP01000238.1:88017-106259 GCA_017312745.1 Gryllus bimaculatus | reverse complement strand
GGCCTCGAGAGCGCAGCCCCTCGGGAGCGCACCGGAAACGACGAGAGGCGACCCGCGCGCGCGCCCAACGCCACGAGATTCCTCCCCCCCCGCAATTAGACGCCCCGTGGAGACGGAAGGTGAATCCCGATTTGGACGAGATACTCCCCGCACCAACGCAGTTCATGGGAGACTTTGTGGCTAATGTATTATAACATGTCTTTATAATATATTTCTCGTCCTATTTTCTTCTCCTCTGTCTACTTACTCGTTTCTTACTTATGTTATTTTTCATTGCATATTAATGTTCTTCTCTTCTTCGACTCTCCGACAGAGATAAACAGTGAGTACCAAATCCGCGCGTTTGAACGAGATACTCCACGCATTTCATGGGCGTCTTTGTGGGTAATGTATTATAACATGTCTTTATAATATTTTTCTCTCCTTATTTTCTTCTTTTCTGTTTACTTACAGTTGGTTATTTTTTCGTCCTTGTGCTATTTTTGTTCCATTTTAATGGTTTTTCTCGTTGAGTCATTGTGAAAGTAAAATTCACTCACTTCACTGTAGTAAGCAATTGAAAAAACCAAACAAAGAGAAACCACATTGCGACTAAACATATGAGTCTCCCTGTACGCAATAATGATTCATGATACAAGAACAACGAAGGATTTATCCCAAAAATGGAAACTAATGGATAAGACTATGAGCTGTGAAGCAAATATTACCTTTAAATACCAAATTGTAGTATAAGACATATATTTAATTGCTAATAACTTGGAATTTTTTGGAATGTTGCAAATGATAAATAATTTGTTTATTCTTTAAGAATGTAATTCTGAAAAGTAAGTGAACAAGAGATGCTTGATAAAATAATTCTGAGAAATGACATTTCTTGTTTTCTTCCCACTGGATATCACTTACGCACAATCAAAATGTTTGCATTGCTTTTCAAGCTCAGTTACACATTTTTTTGCATTGTTAATATTCTAAGGGATCTTTAGTTAACTCCGTTGAGATTTTTCAGATAATCTGGAAATTGGAATAACTGGTGTTAAGTTAAACTAGAATTTCTGTTAAAAAACAATTAATTCTTCATTCACATTTTCCAAGAGTTTTATGTCACGATTTTGAAGACAATATTTTACATTGATAATGGACTTCAATATCATATTTTTATTTCGTGATACTTTGTTGTACGACTACTTATTACGATTACAGCACTTAACATTCTAAGTATTAACATTACATTGTTTTCATTGATAATCAACAAAGGTCAATTGAATCTTCTTTCATATATCAACTACAACACTTCAAAAATGTAAAACGAAGTGAAAATAGAGGTGGTTTGGATGAGAGAATTTTTATAAGAACAGCTTACAGTTCAGACTTTTTCCAGAATTCACAATAGAAACTAACAATATTCTCTCAGATTGAAGTCGAAGAAAATAGGCTGTAGCGGTTGAAACGCCTGAAATGATACTGAGTTGCTCCAGAGTTACGACTTGTTTGGGTCTCGTGAGCGTGGAATGGAGGTGATGATGTGGGCTGTTTTGGGGGCATTGGCAGTGCGGGACGGCAAGGCGTTGTCTCCCAAGCATTGAGAGCAACGAGGACATCTCGATCATTAAGGCTCGGCAGCAGCATAATGTGGGCTGTAATGGCGGGGGTAGGCCTTCGGAGGGCGGGGGGGGGGGAGGGCGAAAGGAGGGCGGTCGGCAGGGCCAGTGCCGTAACAAGGCCGAGGGCAGGGAGCGTGTAGCGGGAGCTCGAATTAATGACCAGCGGTCAATCAGTTGAACGCGCGCTCCTGAATGCCGCAAGGTCATGTTCATAATTAAACCCCATTGTTAACATGCCTTTGCAGCCAGCCTTCATTCCAGAGAATTTGCAACGCGGCTGTAAAGGATCCCGCCCGCAGGCCGGAATTCGGGGATTATCTGACCTAAATACTGGCAACCGCATCAGTCAGCCCTTTGCACGGAGACCGCGGTGGCGCTCGCAACTGGGCCAAGTCCCCAACAGGCGTGCCAACAGACTTGCGGCCTCAACTTTAGTTAATCTCATTTTATATTAATGGGAGTCTGAGTACATTTTGTTTCATTATTTATGGAGTTATATCATTTGTCATAAAGTAGGTACGTCTTCACTGAAGCAGGTTTGAAATATGTGGAGTGAAAGTCAGAGGGTTTAGGCCCCACTTGGGCAAAGGGTTTTAGCTCTGTACATTTGTCGTGATGAGCATTTCACACCATCACGTATTACGCGTGAGTCAGTAAACATTCACCTCTCATTATCATTCAACAATTTGATATTCTGATAATACAAATAGAGTATTGAGTTTAAATTCTTAACAAATAAAAATGTGAGTTTTTCAGAACGTAATTCTTTACGTTTCGTTTTATTTTATTATTCTATTGATTCAATTTTTCCTTCACGTAAATTTCCACTCACAAATTCTTCTTCATTTCCGTACACTAATTTCACTTCATTCTTTTCACCTATATCAGACGTTTTAGAGAGCGAAATTTCAACGGACATGAGAAAACTTCGTTAGGTCATGTTAAAAAATACCTAAACATGACATCATGAATCATTCCACAACCATTTAAGGCAATGGAATGTGGAGGAGTTTTTTGTCAATGTACTAAGATCCATTCATGAAGAATGTTCTTATCTGCTACACTACTTCCGACCTACTTATGCGCTTGAAGTGTGTACGTGATGTGTTATAATCTATCAGTTATTATGTTTGTCTGAAGGATCAGATGTCACAACTCCCGTTTCGAATGGAAAGCGGCCGATTGGTCTTAGATATGAGACGAGCCTCCAAAATCCCACCAATCCGAGAAAAAGTCCTCGATTTCCTGGATCTTGATCCTCAAAATGTTTCCTTCGACATCCAAGACTCTTGAACTGGAGAAACGTGGAAGGCTAACGCCACTGAGTCAATCTCTTTATAATTGTTTGACAGCTGTAATTTGAAAAATCCCAGGGGCAAGAAATTAAGAAAGGATCCGTGTTAAATAGAAAACGAACAATTAATGTGTTTGTTCTTTCTTCCGTATATTTTTGAGTTTATAATACTCGTTAATTTATTCTATCTAACACTTTTTTGAACTGGTTACTAATTACACGTTTTATAAAATTTATAATGTTTAAATTTATTATATGTAGCATAAGATAAAGTTACCGCAGAAACAGAAGTAAAGATTTTTACGGAAATAAAATTTTGGGGTCCATGATTCGGGAAAATGTATTTTTTATACGTCGTATATCCATCCCTCTGCACGTCCTTCGCCCGTCTATCGGCCCGTCCGTCGCCCCGTCCGTCGGCCCGTCCGTCGACCCGTCCGTCGACCCGTCCGCCGACCCGTCCGTCGGTTCGTCCGTCGGTTCATCCGTCGTCTCTTCAGTCGGCCCGTCCGTTTGAAAGATATTTGCCCGTAAACTTTTCATAGGATTTTTTCAAAATTAATCACCGACATCATTCTAAACCGAAGCGAGGTCCATCAAATTAGAAACGAATTTTGGCGGGACTTTCCGCTAAGACTCTGGGAAATTTCCAAAATCCTCTCAAAAATGTATTTATTAAAACCTAATTAATCAAAGATTCCAGAATGAGAACAGTATATGGTCTTACAATAATTGATGAAATAAGAGATTACTGAAAAATAAGGGAAAGCGTAGTGGAAGATTAAAGATTTGAATCGATATTTTATAAAGAATATAATATGTGGATCGATGGCAGTAGGTGAATTTGGAGTAAACAGTTGGAACATCTAGACAATACGCCAATACATAATAGAACTGGTAAATAAGAGAGAAAAAATGGAGAAGAAGAGGAGGAGTTGTGAAATGCGGATTGAAAACAGAGGGTAGAAACGAGGGCCAAGGCGAAAGAGGCCTATGTTCAAAATACAAAATGGGTTTTTTAAATGTAGTAATGATAACAAACATAGATCAAGTATATTGGAAATAAATATAAAAGTGAGATTTTGTAAGTGTAAACTGCAAGATACGAGAAGGGAAACTGAAGTAGGGAGATGAAAGAGGAGGTATAACAACGGGTGAGGAGGGTTGGACAGTTGATTGGGTGAAAGGTGATACGAAGGACGTGGAGTAAGATCATATTGAACGGGAAAATTTCGTTACTAGCATTTGCCGACGATTTTGTGATGATGGTAAGAAATGTGTGAGGTCTGAATAGTGCATTAGAAGGTTAGCAAAAATTTCTGAATAATAGAAAGATGACACCGAATGTACAAAAGTGTTAGATGATGACTTGAAGTAAAGACAAGAATGGTTAAAGGAACATGACAACGTAAGGAGTCCGAAATGTCATAGGGGAACAAGAGAGATAGATCAAAGGACTGTCAAGAAATGTGGGATAGTTTCGAAAATAGTTTTGAGGAAAATGTAAAAGAGATTTAATTGACACTGGGATTGGGACGAAAATTCGCAGTGCAGGTGATGGGGATGGGAAACAGAAATTATGGAGCAGAAATTTCGGAATACAATGGAAAAAGAAAGTTGGAATAATGCTAAAACAATTTTCTAAGGTAATCTATGGGTGTAGAATAGAGTATGTGTAGCTATATAAAGAGAATAGAAACAAATAGAAGGAAAGTGAGTGAGAGAGTTGGGAAGATGAGGTATGAGTTAAGTATGAGATATGAGGAAGTTCTAGATGGAGAGGGAGAAACGGGTAGTGTTAAAAAAAGGAAGGAAGTCAAGAAGGTGAGTAGAAAGTGGACATGAGGGAATGAGAAAACAAGATTTCTGACGAGATATTGTGTGTTTATTGTATTTGGTGGTAAATGAGGAATGGGCTTGAGGAATTAATTCCGTAAGTGTAGTGCGTGTTTTTCTCGGGTGGGGGGGATGGCGGCGGTGGTGGTGGTGTTACACCGCTGTATGGTGAGATTCGGCGACAACCTACCGTCGGCTAGCGCGGTTTCCCTTCAGCCATGTATCTCCCATCAGCGGGGCACCGCTCCAGCCCAGACAAGCTCTAAGCTCCCGACCGGCCATTCGGCCATGTATGGTAGTGTAGTGCGTGTAAAGGTGCGGATAGGACAAAGAAAAGAAAAGGAAAGAAAGATCGCGCGCGGACCATGGTTTGTTTGTGAGGGTACTGTTCCGTCATTCGTCAGGTGTTGATCACAGAAGCCACGGAAAGCTACCGATCACATCAATATAATTCTCCTCCAGACGGCGACTGAATTCGACCTATCTGCGAAGGTAGTGTTGAAAATCGTGCCAGTGTCGAGACATGAACGTAGGCCCTTTCGGTCAGAGGGACTGCAGTGACAGTTGACACCCCGAGCCATCTCTCCTGGTTGTTCCTCCGATCGCATGCCGTACGAACGCATTTAATCCGACTCCGTCATCTTCGCTACCCTTGTCTATCCGCGCCGCGTGTTGGCATCGTCATCACCAGGACCCACACGCTGCCTCCCCCACCCAGCCAGGAACCGATCCTTCTCGTCCATCTTGAGAGCATCGCTGCGACGAAGGGGGGCAGGGGTGGGGGGGAGGGCGGGTGGAGGGGAGAGAGCAGAGGCGGCGGCGCGAACAATTTATCATCATAAATCAGGATTACGGCGGGACCCTGGCTTCACCGCTGATGAATTCCATCCTTATTTATGCTCATTTTTTACGGCACTCTGACTCCATTCTCCGAAGGAAGTGACCCAGTTCCACGGAGGCCTTGAAGATTATTTACGTTTTAATCATAACTTTTGGCTCAATTAGTCAGATTTATCTAAATGAAGGTAAGGGTTTAAAATATTCTTCTACGAGCTGATTTAGGGTTCTACAGTCTTAGTGTTTTTGAAATAATGCATGAAGAAAAAATACTTCTTTTTTGGAACGTCTTAAATGCACTAATTTTCTTAAAGATAACCTCAAATCTGACCAGTTGTAAATGGATCAGTGGATTGAGTCGCACACTGAAAGCGATATCGCGCAGACATTTCAAACACAGTTCATCCAGTGTCACAAAGACGATTTCATTTGGAAACTAACTTGCTACAAAATTAAGCGGCCCAAAGCAAAATAGTGGGAGTCAAATCGTGTGTGACTACGTTGAAGTCCGGAAAAAAGAAGACTTACTGTTTGTATTTCGTGTCTACATTTATCTAGAACGTATTTAAATATGGAAAACATTTTTATACTTTTTGTCTCGATTAAAGAAACAATTGTTTCATTGAGAATAAAATGTTCCATACAAAAATTGCAATTAATTTCGTAATGCCTTTATTAAAAATGCAACTGCGCAGTTGAAATGAAATAATTTTGACAGGAGTGCTCGTACTTTTGTAGTTTTCGTAAAAAGAAAATGTCAACTTTTGAAATGGGAATTTATTTACAGAACAGAATGGAAGAACAAGAACCATTGATTTGGCGAATAAATAGAATAAATTATTCTAATGCACGCGGCACCGTGAACATGTGCAGTTACAAGTAACCTTTTGAACTAGTAATGGAAGTCAAACTTTGTATTAATATAATAAGGAAATTATAATATTCTAAAACAAGATTTTCCCAATTTCATAGGATATTGTATACATATTAGCTAAAAAATATTCTATTACAAATTTGTTCCAACACTAAAACTACATTGTCTTCACCATTTGTTTTAGACTATTATTATTATTCGTCCTCTCAATCACGTTCTCTATGGTTACAAAATGTTACTCGTACATTTGCATTCCGATAACACAACTTAAGAAAAAACATTTGAAGTGATGCCAGTCATTCACAATATAAACATCGTAAAATTAACTCTCCCGCAATAAAACCCTATCCGGTATTGCAGAGTTCTTAAAAATGCAATTCTCTTTAAAAATATCACTCTCTCGAAGAGCACACGTTGAAGGGGGCGTGGTGGAGGAGGTTGGCCACGAGCGGCCGCGCGCGCCACGGGGAGCGCTGCTGGGGTGTAATGAAACGGCTAATGAGCGCATGGGGGCGGAGCGGGAGGGATGGGGCGGAGCGGGGGCGAGCCAACTTCTATTGTGCTGACGAGTTGGCGCGGCGCGGCGCGGCGCGGCAAGCCAGAGCAGGGCAGGCGACGCACGAAACAAACCGCCAAAACACCCCGCCCACCCACACCCCTCCTCCCGCTCTCTCGTTTCGCATTTCGCGGTCAATAATTCAGACGAACCTTCGCAGGCGAGGGACTTATTATCGGCCGCGTGGCTCGCTCATCGTTGTGCCAGCTTTGCACCTGCTCCGGACGCTGCTACGGCCGCTATTCGGGGAAGCTCGCCCCCTTGTTCCTCAGGCCAACGTGCTTCTGAGCGATGAAAGCACATGTAAGATGTATTAGGAGAATAAATGGTTGTTGAAAGCAGCATTTCGCTTGTTATGTGCCAGACGTAGTTTGTTAAGAGAAAAATATATTCACATACTTCATTTTAGATCACCCCCAACAGAATAGTTAAAATAAAATTATTTATTGTTTCTCAATGTAGTTTTAATGGCTCAAATACATCGTATCAGTTTCCCATTATAAGGTCGTTGAGGTAAAAGTAATTCTCATTATGTTTAATTTTGAATGAAACAAACACACGAGAAGTATATTTGAGGTTGTGCGTAATAATTATCCATTTTTGAAAGGTGCGTACCGTGTAAAATCTGAAATTCTAAGAAGCAGTTCACTTCAATTTCATCCCGAATTATAAACGTAAAAAAACACTACTCCCTAAAATTAATGTACACTGCAGAATTTAATAAAATTAAAGAGGAAGAATTCTGGTAGATATCTATGGAAATTAACTTAAATTTAACGATGCTCTACTCGCGAAGAAAGGTTAAACACAAATTTTGAAGTCGATTTGAGAAAACAAATTGTTAATTTAGCATCTTGGAAGGCTCATCGACAGCATATTAGCTTCCCGTGGAGTGATCAGGATCGATTCCCGGTCGAGGAATAAAAGTGTAATAGCTTTTTTTAAGTCGTCTCAGTTTTCGTAGCTGTGTGACGAAGAAATCCTCAGGCAGGCGGAGTTGGTTATTTACAGAGATGGGAATACGTCATGTTTCTTATCTCTCAACATGAGAATTAAACTACGTGCAGGCATTGGGGACACCATTTACTAGAGAGCAAAGTCGTACAGTCAACAAAAAATGAAAAAAAAGAGAACATACGTATTTTTAATCCCTGTAGATCAGTAAAGAAGAACTTTGAAAGTTCGTCTTTATACCTCTTTGTAAGTGCTTCCAACAGGAATTGGCCACTGGTGGACATAATAGCTTTTCGAATAACACTTCGCGTTAATGTATTTTTATTTCTGGCCACTGCTAATGCAGAAGAGAGCAAGTTTGGTATACATTCTAAAGAGTGCCTGTGTTCTTGAAGGGTTTACCGCGAATGTGCTCTGTGATGTGTGCTAGAACGAAAAACCACCCGCTGGACGTCATGTGCAAGCCGCAGCCTTGTGCCTATGAGCTTGGAGGGTGTAACAGTGTAACCGCTGTGTGCTTGTGTGTGCTAGGAAGGAGAACCACACAGTGGACGCCGTGCGCACGCCGGAGCGCTGAGCGTAGGAGAGTGCCTGTGTGCTGGCAGGGAGTAACCGCTGTGTGCTTGTGTGTGCTAGGAAGGAGAACCGCTCGCTGAACGCAGTGCGCATGCCGCAGCGCTGAGCGTAGAATAGTGCCTGTGTGCTGACAGGGAGTAACCGCTGTGTGCTTGTGTGTGCTAGGAAGGAGAACAGCACGCTGGACGTCGTGCACATGCCGGAGCGCTGAGCGTGGAAGAGTTCCTGTGTGCACGGAAGTGTAACCGCTGTGTGCTTGTGTGTGCTAGGAAGGAGAACCGAACCCTGGACGCCATGCGCATGCCGGAGCGCTGAGCGTAGGAGAGTGCCTGTGTGCTGGCAGGGAGTAACCGCTGTGTGCTTGTGTGTGTATGCCCTATAAATAATTGGCAAAATGTTCATTTATATATAATTACAGGTTCTTACTTCATAGAACGTAGGTAACCAGAACGTCGAAAAGGAAATTGTGACTCACCCTGCGCCTGCACCAATCGGCGAGCTCTGCGCGGTGGTCGGGGGGGAGACGCGGCTACTGCAGGGTGTCACAAGCGCAGCAGCCCCGGGCCCCCACCTCGCGCTGCATAGCCCCAGTGCAAGAAGTAGAGCTTGCGTAGCAGGCAGGTAGGCGCGTGCGTGTAGCGGCGTCCAGGCGCACGCAGCGCTCCAGGCATGCGCACCGTGCCGTCCAGGGTTCGGTTCTCCTTTCTAGCACACACAAGCCACCACAGCGTTTTAACTCCCTGCCAGCACACAGGCACTCTCCTACGCTCAGCGCTCCGGCATGCGCATGGCGTCCGGGTCGTTCTCCTTCCTAGCACACACAACACACAGGGTTACACTTCCGTGCACACAGGAACGTTCTTCTCACGCTCAGACGCTCCGGCATGTGCAACGGACGTCTCAGCGTGCTGTTCCTTTCCTAGCCACACACAAGCAACAGCGGTTACTCCCTGTCGCACACAGGCACTATTCTACCTCAGCGCTGCCGGCCATGCGACTGCGTTTCAGCAGCGGTTCTCCTTCTAGTCACACACAAGCACACAGCGGTTACCCTGCCAGCACACAGGCAACTCTTCCTACGCTCAGCGCTCCGGCGTGCGCACGGGCGTCTCCACTGTGTGGTTCTCCTTCCTAGCACACACAAGCCACAGCCGCGTTACACTGTTACACCCTCCAAAGCTCCATAGGCACAAGGGCTGCGGCTTGCACATTGACGTCCAGCGCGGTGGTTTTGTGCGTTCTAGCCACACATAACAAGAGCACCATCGCCGGAAACCCTTCCAAGAACACAGGCACTCTTTAGAATGTTATACCAAAACTTAGCTCTCTTCTGCATTAGCAGTGGCCAGAAATAAAAATACATTAACGCGAAGTGTTATTCGAAAAAGCTATTATGTCCACCAGTGGCCAATTTTCCTGTTGGAAGCACTTTTACAAAGAGGGTATAAAGACGAACTTTCAAAGTTCTCTTTAACTGATCTTACAGGGATTTAAAAATACGTTATGTTCTCTTTTTTTTCGATTTTTTTGTTGACTGTACGACTTTGCATTCTCTAAGCTAAATGGTGTCCCCAATGCCTGCCACGGTAGATTTAATTCTCATGTTGAGAGATAAGAAACAGGACCGTATTCCCATTCTTGTAAATAACCAAACTACTCGCCTTGCCTGAGGCATTTTTCCGCACACAGCTACGAAAACTAGAGACGACTTAAAAAAAGCTATTACACTTTATTCCTCGACGGGAATCGATCCTTGATCACTCCACGGGAAGTAATATGCTGTCGATGAGCCCTTCCAAGATGCTAAATTAACAATTTGTTTCTCAAATCGACTTCAAAATTTGTCTGTTAACCTTCTTCGGAGTAGAGCATTCGGTTAAATTAAGTAATTTTCCATAGTATCTACCAGAATTCTTCCTCTTTAATTTTATTAAATTCTGCAGTGTTACATTAATTTAGGGAGTAGGTGTTTTTTACGTTTATAATTCGGGATGAAATTGAAGTTGAACTGGCTTCTTAGAATTTCAGATTTTACACGCGTTACCACCTTCAAAAAGGATAATTATACGCACAACCTCAAATATGACTTCTCGTGTGTTTGTTTCATTCAAAATTAAACATAATTGAGGAATTTACTTTACCTCAACGGACCTTAATAATGGGAACTGATACATGTATTTGAGCCATTAAAACTACATTGAGAAACAATAAATAAATTTATTTAACCTATTCTGTTGGGGGTGAATCTAAAATGAAGGTATGTGGAATATTATTTTTCTCTTAACAAACTACGTTGGCACATAAACAAGCTGAAATGCTGCTTTCAACAACCATTTATTTCCTAAACATCTTACATGTGCTTTCATCGCTCAGAAGCACGTTGCCTGAGGAACAAGGGGCGAGGCTGTCCCCGAATAGCGGCCTAGGCAGCGTCCGGAGCAGGTGGCAAAGCTGGCACAACGAGAGCGAGCCACGCGGCCGATAATAAGTCCCTCGCCCTGCGAAGGGTTCGTCTGAATTATTGATCGCCGAAATGCCGAACGAGAGAGCGGGAGGAGGGGGTGGGTGTGGCGGGGTGTTTTGGCCGGTTTGTTTCCGTGCGTCTCGCCTGCCCTGCTCTGGCTTGCCCGCGCCGCGCCGCGCCGCGCCAAACTTCGTAGCACACAATAGAAGTTGGCTCGCCCCCGCTCCGCCCCCATCCCTTCCCGCTCCGCCCCCATGCGCTCATTAGCCGTTCTCATTACACCCCAGCAGCGCTCCCCGTGGCGCCGCCGCGGCCCCGTTGGCCAACCTCCTCCACCCACGCCCCTTCACGTGTTGCTCTTCGAGAGAGATGATATTTTTAAAGAGAAATTGCATTTTTAAGAACTCTGCAATACCGGAGGGTTTTATTGCGGGAGAGTAATTTTACGATGTTTATATTGTGAATGACTGGCATCACTTCAAATGTTTTTTCTTTAAGTTGTTGTTATCGGAAATGGCAAATGTACGAGTAACATTTTGTCAACCATAGAGAACGTGATTGAGAGGACGAATAATAATAATAGTCTAAAAACAAATGGTGAAGACAATGTTAGTTTAGTGTTGGAAAAATTTGTAATAGAATATTTTTTAGCTTAATATGTATACAATATCCTATGAAATTGGGAAAATCTTGTTTTAGAATATTTATAATTCCCTTATATATTAATACAAAGTTTGACTCCATTACTAGTTAAAAGGTTACTTTAACTGCACATGTTCACGGTGCCCGTGCATTAGAATAATTTATTTCTATTTATTCGCCAAATCAATGGTTCTTGTTCTTCCAATTTCTGTTCTGTAAATTAAAATTCCCATTTCAAAAAGTTGACATTGTTCTTTTTACGAAAACTACAAAAGTAGAGCACTCCTGTCAAAATTATTTCATTTCAACTGCGCAGTTGCATTTTTAATAAAGGCATTACGAAATTAATTGCAATTTTTGTATGGAACATTTTATTCTCCAATGAAACAATTGTTTCTAATCGAGACAAAAAGTATAAAAATGTTTTCCATATTAAAATACTGTTCTAGTGATAAATGTTAGACACGAAAATACAAACAGTAAGTCTTCTTTTTTCCGGACTTCAACGTAGTCAACACACGATTTGACTCCCACTATTTGCTTTTTGCGCCTTAATTTGTAGCAAGTTAGTTTCCAAATGAAATCGTCTTTGTGACACTTGGATGGAACTGTGTTTAAATGTCTGCGCGATATCGCTTTCAGTGTCGACCTCAATCCACTGATCCATTTATCAATGGTCAGATTTGAGGTTATCTTTAAAGAAAATTAGTGCATTTAAAGACGTTCCAAAAAAGAAGTATTTTTTCTTTCATGCATTAGTTTCCAAAAACACTAAGGACTGTAGAACCCTAAATCAGCTCGTAGAAGAATATTTTAAAACCCTTACTTCATTTAGATAAATTCTGACTAATTTGAGCCAAAAGTTTATGATTAAAACGTAAAAATCTTCAAGGTCCTCCGTGGAACTGGGTCACATTCCTTCGGAGAATGGAGGTCAGAGTGCCGGTAAAAAATGAGCATAAATTAAGGATGGAATTCATCAGCGGTGAAGCCAGGGTTTCCCGCCGTTAATCCTGATTTATTTGATGATAAATTGTTCGCGCCGCCGCCTCTGCTCTCTCCCCTCCACCCCGCCCTCCCCCCCACCCCTGCCCCCCCTTCGTCGCACGCGGATGCTCTCAAGCCATGGACGAGAAGGATCGGTTCCTGGCTGGGGGGGGGGAGGCAGCGGTGTGGGTCCTGGTGATGACGACTGCCAACAGTCGGCGCGATAGACAGGGTAGGAAGATGGACGGAGTCGGATTATAATGCGTCGTACGGCATGCGATCGGAGGACAACCAGGAGAGATTGGCTCGGGTGTCAACTGTTTCACTGCAGTCCTCTGACCGAAAGGGCCTACGTTCGAGTCCCGACACTGGCACGATTTCAAACAACTACCTTGTCAGCTAGGTCGAAAATTCAGTTCGCCCGTCTGCAGGAGAATTCTATTGCATGTGATCGGTAGCTTTCCGTGGCTTTTGATCAACACCTGACGAATGACGAAACAGTACCCTCACAAAACAAAACCATGGTGCGCGCGGATCTTTCTTTCCTTTTCTTTTCTTTGTTCCTATCCGCACCTTTAGCACTGCACTACAACTACCATAACATGGCCGAATGCGCCGGTCGGGAGCTTAGAGCTTGTCTGGCCTGGAGCGTGCCCGCTGGAGGGAGGATACATGCGCGAAGGAACCGGCTAAGCGACGGTTAGGTTGTCGCCGAATCTCCACCATACAGCGTGTAACACCACCACCACCGCGCGCCATCCCCCCACCCGAGAAAAAACCACGCACTACACTTACGGAATGAATTCCTCAAGCCCATTCCCTCATTTTACCACCAAATACAATAAACACACAATATCTCGTCAGAAATCTTGTTTTCTCATTCCCTCATGTCCACTTTCTACTCACCTCTTGACTTCCTTCCTTTTTTTAAACACTACCCGTTTCTCCCTCTCCATCTAGAAACTTTCCTTCATATCTCATACTTAACTGCATACCTCATCTTCCAACTCTCTCACTCACTTTCCTTCTATTTGTTTCTATTCTCTTTATATAGTCTACACATACCTCTATTCTTACACCCACTAGATTACCTTAGAAAATTATTTTAGCATTATTCCAACTTTCTTTTTCCATTGTATTCCGAACTTGCTGCTCCATAATTTGTTTTCCCATCCCCATCACCTGCACTGCGAATTTTTCGATCCCAATCCCAGTGTCAATTAAATCTCTTTTACATTTCCTCAAAAACTATTTTCGGAAAACTATCCCACATTCTTGACAGTCCTTTGATCTATCTCTTCTCTTTTCCCCTATGACATTTCGGACTCCTTACGTTGTCATTGTTTCCTTTAACATTCTTGTCTTTACTTTCAAGGTCATCATTCTATCACTTTTGTACATTCAGTGTCATCATTCTATTATTCAGAAGTTATTTGCTAACCTTCTATGCACTATTCAGACCTCACACATTTCTTACCATCATCACAAATCGTCGGCAAATTGCTAGTAACTAAATTTTTCCCGTTCAATATGATCTTCTCCACGTCATCATATCACCTTTCACCCAATCAACTGTCCAACCCTCCTCACCCCGTTTTTATACCTCCTCTTGCATCTCCCTACTTCATTTCCCTTTCTCGTATCTTGCAGTTTACACATACAAAAATCTAACTTTTATATATTATTTCATATACTTGATCTATATTTGTTATCATTACTACATTTCAAAAAACCCATTTTGTATTTTGGAACATTAGCCTCTTCACCTTGGCCCTCGTTTCTACCCTCTTTTTTCAATCCGAATTCCACACAACGCACTCCTTCTTTCTTCTTCATTTTTTCCTCTCTTATTTTACCCAGTCTATTTATGTATTGGCGTATTGTCTAGATGTTCCAACTGTCTACGCCAAATTCACCTACTGCCATCGATTTCACATATTACATTCTTTATAAAAATATCGATTCAAATCTTTAATCTTCCACTACGCTTTCCCTTATTTTCAGTAACCTCTTATTTCATCAATATTGTAAGGACCATATTACTGTTTCTAATTCTGGAATCTTTGATAATTAAGGTTTTAATAAATACAATTTTTTGAGAGGATTTTGGAAATTTCCCAGGGTCTTAGCGGAAAGTGCCGCCCAAAATTCGTTTCTAATTGCATGGGCTCGCTTCGGTAGAATTGATGGTACGGTGATAATTTGAAAAAATTCCTATGAAATTTACAAACGGGCCAAATATCTTTTCAAACGACGGGGCCGACAGAAGAGACGACGGAATGAAACCGACGGACGAACCGACGGACGGGCCGACGGACGACGACGGACGGCCGACGGACCGGGGCGACGGACGGGCGGGCACGGACGGGGCGACGGAACGAAACGACGGACGAACGGACGGGACGGGGCGACGGACGGGGCGACGGACGGGCGACGACGGCGGGCGACGACGGACGAACGGGACGGCGACGGACGCGGGCGACGGACGGGCCGACGGGGACGGGGGCGCGGACGGGGCCGGCGGACGGGCGACCCGGACGGGGTGACGGACGGGCGACGGACGGCGGCGACGGACGGGGCGACGCGACGGGCGACGGAACGGGGCACGGACGGCCACGACGGACGGGCGACGGACGGGCCGACGGACGGGGGACGGACGGGGCGACGGCACGGGGCGACGACCGGGCGACGGACGGGGGCGACGGACGGGCGACGGACGGGCCGAAGACGTGCAGAGGGATGGCATATACGACGTTATAAAAATACATTTCGCGGAATCATGGACCCCAAAATTTTATTTCCGTTTAAATGTCTTGACTTCTTCTTTTCTGCGGTAACTTTATTCTTATGCTACATATAATAAATTAAACATTATAAATCTTATAAAACGTGTAATTTAGTAACCAGTGTTCAAAAAAAGTTGTTTAGAATTAAATTAACGGAGTATTATAACTCAAAATCAACGGAAGAAAGAACAAAACACATTAGATTGTTCCTTTTCTAATTTACACGGATCCTTTCTAATTCTTGCCCCTGGGGATTTTTCCAAATTACAGCTGTCAAACAATTATAAAGAGATTGACTCAGTGGCGCCCTTTAGCTTTTTTCACCCGGGTTTTTCTTTTTTCCCAGGTTCCCAAGGTCTTGGGATGTCGAAGGAAAACATTTTGAGGATCAAGATCCAGGAAATCGAGGGACTTTTTCTCGGATTGGTGGATTTTTGGAGGGCTCGTCTTCATATCTAAGACCAATCGGCCCGCTTTCCGTTCTAAAGCGGAGAGTTGTGACATCTATCCTTCAGAACCAAAACATAATAACTGATAGATTAAAGCACATCACGTACACACTTCAAGCGCATAAAGTTAGGTCGGAAGTAGTGTAGCAGATAAGAAACAATTGCTTCATGAATGGATCTTAGTACATTGGACAAAAAACTCCTCACACTTCCTTGCCCTTAAATGGTTGTGAATTGATTCATGATGTCAATGTTTAGGTATTTTTTTACATGACCTACAAGTTATCTCATTGTCGTTGAAAATTTCGCTCTCTAAAACGTCTGATATGGGTGAAAAAAATGGAAGTGAAATTATGTGTACGGAAATGAAGTAGGGGAATTTGTGAATTGAAATTTACGTGGAAGGCACAAAAATTGAATCAATAGAATAATTAAAATAAAACGAACGTAACGAATTTACGTTCCTGAAAAAACTCGCATTTTTATTGTTAAGAATTTAAACTCAATACTCTATTTGTATTATCAGAATAATCCAAATTGTTGAATGATAATGAGTTGGTTGGAATGTTTACTGACTCACGCGTAATACGTGATTTGGTGTGAAAATGCTTCATCACGGGACAAATGTACAGAGCTAAAACCTTGCCCAAGTGGGGCCTAACCCTCTGACTTTCACTCCACATATTTTCAAACCTGCTCAGTGAAGAACGTACCTACTTTATGACAAATGCATATTAACTCCATAAATAATGAAACCAAAATGTTACTCAGCACTCCCATTAATATAAAATGAGATTAACTAAAGCTTGAGGCCGCAAGTTCTGTTGGCACGCCTGTTGGGACTTGGCCCAGTTGCGAGCGCCACGCGGTCTCGTGCAAAGGGCTGAAACTGATGCGGTTGCCAGTATTAGGTCAGATAATCCGAATTCCGGCCTGGCGGGCGGGATTCCTTTACAGCCGCGTTGCAAATTCTCTGGATGAAGGCTGGCCTGCAAAGGCATGTTAACAATTGGGAGTTTAATTATGAACATGACCTTGCGGCATTCAGGAAGCGCGCGTCACTGATTGACCCGCTGGTCATTAATTCGAGCTCCGCCTACCGCCTCCCTGCCCTCGGCCTTGTTACGGCACTGGCCCTGCCGAACCGCCCTCCTTCGCCTCCCCCCCCCCGCCTCCGAAGGCCTACCCCCGCCATTACAGCCCACATTATGCTGCCTCCGAGCCTTTAATGATCAGAGATGTTCCTCGTTGCTCTCATGCTTGGGAGGACAACGCCTTGCCGTCCCGCACTCAATGCCCCCAAAACAAGCCCACATCATCACCTCCATTCCACGCTCACGAGAGACCCAAACAAGTCGAACTCTGGAAGCAACTCTTCAGTATCATTTTCAGGCGTTTCAACCGCACAGCCTTATTCTTCGACTGTCAATCGAGAGAATATTGTTAGTTTCTATTGTGAATTCTGGAAAAAGTCTGGAACGTAAGCTGTTCTTATAAAATCTCTCATCCAAACCACCTCTATTTTCCACTTCGTTTTACATTTTTGAAGTGTTGTAGTTGATATATGAAAAAGATTCAATTGACCTTTGTTGATTATCAATTGAAAACGAATGTAATTGTTAATACTTAGAATGTTAAGTGCTTGTAATTCGTAATAGTAGTCGTACAAACAAAGTATCACGAAATAAAAATATGATAATTGAAGTCCATTATCATATGATAAAATATTTCTTCAAATATCGTGACATAAAACTTCTTGGAAAATGTGAATGAAAGGATTAATTGTTTTTTAACAGGAAATTCTAGTTAACTTAACACCAGTTATTCACAGTTCCAGATTATCTGAAAAATCTCAACGGAGTTAAACTAAAAGAATCCTTAGAATATTAACAATGCAAAAAAAATGTGTAACTGAGCTTGAAAGCAATGAAAACATTCGATTGTGCGTAAGTTGATAATCGTGGGAAAGAAAACCAAGAAATGTTCATTTCTCAGAATTATTTTATCAAGCATCTCTTGTTCACTTACTTTCCAGGAATTACATTCTAAAGAATAAACAAATTATTATCATTTGCAACAATTCAAAAAATATCCAAGTTTATTGTAGCAATTAATATATGTTCTTAGACTACAATTTGGTATTTAAAAGGTAATATTTTGCTTCACAGGCTCATAGGTTCTTATCCATTAGGTTTCCATTTTTTGCAGATAAATCCTTCGTTGTTCTGATCATGAATCATTATTGCGTACAGGGAGACTCATATGTTTAGATCGCAATGTGGTTCTCTTGTTTGTTTTTTCAATTGCTTACTAGTGAAGTGAGTTGAATTTTACTTTCACAATGGACTCAACGACAGAAAAACCAGTAAAATGGAACAAAAATAGC
>BOPP01000238.1:0-42500 GCA_017312745.1 Gryllus bimaculatus | reverse complement strand
AATACCAAGTTATGTGAGATACAGTTACAAATTACAATAAGGGCAACTGACTATTCTACAGTATGAGGAATGATAATTGTGCAGGACATGTAGCATTGAACAGCTATGGAGTAAATGCCTTTACTAATGTGAAAAGTATACCAAAAAAGAGAAAGAAACACACGTGCCTAATCCATTCCTCATCCAATCACTCATCTTAATTTTTGTAGAGAACTAGTGCAGGTGTATCTCAAAACGTATTCTGAACCACCAAAAAGCAGAATAAATACTTCACCTAACAAACAGAGGAGACATACGTTTTGACTGTTTGGATCAATAGGTACAACAGAATTCAGATGAGAGGAGGAAGAGTTGTGGTGGTCACAATGCAGAAAATGTGATGTTTCGTTGGAAATCGTACATGCTAGAATGTATTTTCTTGTCAATTTGAAATATTAGTTGTTTTTTTTAACTCAAATAAATGTATTGTCACATTTTAGTGAAAAAATTATGTATACAAATACCTATTTATTTCGCTCTTATTAGTGCCTAGCTTATCAACTGACTGACAGGTCAAATATTTCTATTTAGCATATTAAAAAAATTCATTAAAAATGATGATCACGTTTAGTGTCTAAATCAATGAAAAAAGTATTATGGTCACAAATAGGAGAACACTACAACGTATTTGGAAGGCCGCGTGGTATTTTCACTCTTTGTGTTAGTGCGTGCAACAGTGCACATGTCACCGCACCCATCACCCTAACCCGCAGGCCGCCCGAGCCCATGCCGCCTTACATTTCATAAGAAAGCACATATGAAAACCACTGAAACAAATTACTAATGCATGCTCAAAATATTTCTGGTTGTGAGTTAATCGATTAAAATTCCAAGATTGCATTGAACTATTTTCGTGCATCTCGCTCGCATTTAACGGTGGTTGAGTGCACAAATATCTTCTGTGAACTCGTACTGCCACAAAGGCAGCTGGCATGAACGCTGGTTTGCTTGCCATGTTAAAGCACGAGTATGCAAAATTTTTCCGAGGTAGATTCTGTTTTTATTCCTAATTATGACATTTTGGTACATTATGTAAATGTGCATAATGCCACCAAATACAGTTGGATTATCTTAAAACTCCATTACAGATGACGGAGAATAACATAATAATTACACTACTGTCACTACAATCCCTTGTCCGATATTTTTGTTTTCGGTTTAAAATAAAGGGTAATGAAGAATTCTTTAAGAAATATCCTTACGCACTATTTGATTGATTAATTAATTGATGTTGAATTGAGATGAACTGCTACCGACTCTAATGAACACTGCTTTTTATCTCAAGTAGTGGCACTGTTTCACTGTCTTGTGAGAGTTGGCGCTGACCTACACGTCTGCTTGCAGGAGATTTCTCCCTTCAGATGTAGCTCCCATCCTGTCAACGCTCTAGGCGAGACAAGCTCTATGCCCACTAGTGCACTTTCGACGTACGCGGTAATGTAGTGTGTGAAAGTATAAATGTCACGGAAAGGGTAGAGGATAGGGCGAGGAAGGGGAAGAAAATATCATTCACGAACCGTCAGCTGTTTGTTACGATACTGCACACGTATATAAGCCTGTATTATATCCAACGACAAACTACCAATCAGAGCATCCAGCAACTAGAAATCTCCATGAGATAGCGGTTATATTCGTCCCATTTATCTATTATTTCATTGCCATCCTGTAACATTATTGGAGAGGTAATTACGTGAGAAATTACAGAGAAGATGGAAGGGAGATGATGAAATTAAAAGAAAGAAGTGATAATAAGAGATTTTAACACTACCTTGTTAGTACATCGTTGTATTTTGTACTAAACAAAATGTAATTTCATTTCCAAAGATGTTTGAATGTGTAAATCTACGCCCAAATTTAATGTTTTTTGTACAAGTAAACCTAGAATAAGTGTCGAACTTACTACTAATACAGGTTTACTAGAAGAAAACTTTTTAAATGAATGTTATTTCTTCAATTAAAGTATCTGTTTCGTTCAAAGGAATGACATTCATTCTATGCTTGAAAATTGTGCTTCAAATTGTTAGATGGTAAATTCAATGTGTAAAAAATTAGAGAAGTGCTTTTAGAAAAATACATTTATTTTAACACAAATATATACAAATGCTTAAGACAATAAATTAAATATACATAAACCAGCACATAATAAATACCAATTGCAAATTCTCAAACATTTTAAAATACAAATATATTCAATAAATACCTACACAAATAGATATGTTTCCCGACATTTAAAAATAAGTAATTTAATCAAATAAATGATACAATCCGAAAGTCTTTTCATTTCTAAAGGACTTTAAAACTATTAGTATTTCATAATTGTCTCAAAATTTTGTAAGAACTATGCAACCTTCAGAAGAAAGAAAGCTTTTCATGAAAATCGTTTAGTCAGAATAATGAAATCATACATGAAGAAGAATTAATGATGTGCACAGTAGGGCACATCATTACTTGTACACAATTATAAAATTTATCACAGCGCAAAAAATTCTAATTTCATTTTTATAAAACCATTAGGTAAATAATTACAGTTGTTAATTGTTAGGCAAAAAACATTAAGCAAATCAAACTGAAACTTCTCATTTTAAAAAGTCTTTAAATGTAAACAATCTTTCTCACAAAGTTATTGTATTCAAAGAAACTAAAATGTTTTGCATTAAACTTTCAATTTTTTTTAATATGACAGGCAATTTCACCATTTGATTTCATGCGAGGTCATAGTTTAATAGAAAATAAATGAAGTAATGTATTAGTGAAGTTTAAGTCGGACATCAAATGCGAGATTATTGTTCGAATACTATTGTTTAGTATACGTCTTGTAGACCCTTGTCGGCGATTCCGTTGGACTGGTTCAGTTTGCTGGCGTGGAGAATCTCATGGCGGTGGGCGGCGCGGGCGAGCTCAGCTGGCTCAGTGCTGGGGGCGGGCGCGGGGGCGTGAGCGGGTGTGGTGGTGCCTTCGAGAGCCGGAGACGGCCGGCTTGGCGCAGTCCAGCAATGGCGCCCCCTGGCCCACCCACCGGCAGTCCGGGTATAGAAACTGGTGGGCGATCTCCCCCGGCAGGCGCCGCTTGCAGATGAGCCTTTCCTCCGCCGCGGCACCGCCCAGCACCAGCGTCGCCGCCACCAACAGCACCAGCATCACGCACCAACCCCGCTGCATGGAGGCGCCTGCAAACAAAGCACGCCCACTCGGTGAGCATCACGGAAAAGGTACTTTCAGTACAAAACTTGACTCCTTTACACGGGCTATGACCGATTCGGGACATTCGGTATGAAGTGCTGGCACCAAAACTTTACAGGGAATTTTCAGTGTTACTCTTACAGTTTTATAGGAAATATTGGCAACGAACAAAATTTAGTTACGTGAATGAAATCATTTTTTTTATAAAGAAATTGTCCGTCTAAAGAGAACATCATTAAACATGTATTAAATTGTTTTTCACAGACGTTCTACAAGATGTTATGTTTTGTTTTGTTTTGATGCAACGATGCCTAAAATGGCAGCTAATATGAGTGTATATTTCAATTGCCAGACAGGTGAATTTGAATAGCGTATTAATTATCTCTGTTAGTATCTCCAAGCGGCGTTGAGTATAAAAGAATCTTACCTTTCAAAAGATACATTTCCTTGATATTAAACGAGGTTGATATATGAGAGCCGATACGTGTTGCTAGAGATTGATTCAACTGTGTTCTGCCCGTTGCAAATCCGTGTCCCTATTTATACGGGCCAGAAAGCTCAGTTAGGGAGCACCTGGCGTGATTTGAACGTGATCGGATATTACGTCGATAAGAGCATGTTTGAAATCAGAGATTTACCTTCCTACCAATTGATAGGGATTTGTAATTGTACAGATTTTACTTAGAACTAATTCTCCGCATGTAGGAAAAATGCTAATACGGAAATAATAAAATATATACTTCAAATTATTGAAAAGAAACATAATAGATTTTAGTAATTTTGTTCTTCGTGAAACTAATGTTGAGTGTACATTATCTTATGTATTATTTTTCAGTTTGAAATTAATGTATATATCACTAATAAAACTCAGAACGAAAATAATACATCACTTTTATAAGTATTAAACTAGTCGTTCACGTACTTTCTTGTCTTTAGTAACAGCTACCTAATATTATTATCCCGAAATTCATGTCCATATTCACACATCTCAGTTATTACTTGTAAACCAAATTAGAAATCGTAGAACTTCAGGTGCGAGAATTAATAATTAGGAAGCTAATGTATCAACTCAAATTCGACAACTAAATGCGTTTCATACAGCTATACTACTTCCCGTCAAGGATAAAAAGGTTTCATAATCTCCCAAAAATGAGAAGGAATTATCGTCCCAACGTGCAGCGTTGTCGAACTCAATTCATCTGCGACTAGCAAATTCGAATTTGAAAATTCGAAAATATTGAAATCACTAAAATACTTGTATTTTATTTAAATGTACATGTCCGTTTGAAATGAAATGATAGTTAATAACAGACTTAATTTAACAAAAAATACACTTAAAAACACTCATATTTTTGAAAAAAATTGTACATGACAACTGGGAAGAATTTGGGGCAAAACTGAGAAGCTAACCTAGACCAAATAAATCAGAATACTAACTAGTGCGAGAAAGTCTTTGCTCTGAAGATCTGTTTTGAATGAATATATTGCATTAATGATAAAAATCTATCTTCATTACTGTAATTGTTGGAAGAAGCCGAAAAGTTCAAACTTGCAAATGTTAACTCCAACTCCTGTGCTACAGAATAGCAAAGACTTTTTTGCACTAGTTAGTTTTCTGATTTATTTGGTCTAGGTTAGCTTCTCAGTTTTGCCCCAAATTCTTCCCAGTTGTCATCTATCACCATCCAAATTACATTTTATCACATTTTTTTCATTTTTGGTTTCCCTAATTGTAGAAGTGAGACATGACTTTTAGAATACTATAGAACGGTAAATTCTTGTCAGACATGAACATTTTCGTTCAAAATATTTGCAACCGTTTTCTGAGAAAATATCGTTTAGTGTTGCTGTAAATGCAAGATTTTAAGCTGTAAATTTGAATTTATTTTAATGTGTAACATATACATAAAAAATTGAAAGCAGAAGGTATGAATTATCTGCTTACATCAAAATGTCTACTGAGATTTTCAAAAAAAATGGTGTCAATAGAAAGAAACTTTGCTAAAATCCTTTACCTATTTTTACTGCGTGTTGTAGAGAATGTATTGCATAAAATATTACTAACATCCTGCCAAATAATATATTCACATAATAATATATTTTGAAAACAATATAGTGTCGTATATACACTACAAAAAGTACAAACTTGAATAGATTTACATACATTTTAAATAGATCAGATTACTAATTCTGATAATTGTACTGAGAAAAATTCCATAATACATATTGATGACGAGCGATAATGTTTTTCGAATTTTTGGAGGATAATTATACTACTCTTTCTTCTTCACGCAGAATGCTCATAATATTTACACGAAAACACGTGAATATCATTGAGTTATGGAGATAAATTTATGAACCAAAATACAAAATGGTTTGCAAATGCTTATCAGCTCTTCAGTAATAGCTCCCCTCAACACCAACACACCACACGTAACTTGGTGGTACTTGAATCACCAAGCCACATGAGCATGCACTCATAATTCAGTTCCATTCAATTGCGGTTTGCAGTACTCGTACGGTAACGTAACACGCTACCAACACGTGTGGATGCCAAACGCGTGCAAACTTATTAGTGAGAACTTTATTCCAGGAAGATGAAATATGTAACACAAACACAATTTCCATCTATAAATCGCAATGCCATTGTCTCAAAATAAAATACATTACCTAAGAAAACATTCCAATAATAAACTAGTAATACTATAACTCATTTGTTTTTAATCGTAATATTTGTAACGGTACCCAAATATGATAATATCCCAACCTCTATCTAAGTTGATTTTGAATTGAAAAGTTGAAAAACTTCTATAATAACAAAGCTCAAGAGGTTAGCGAAAAAAGACATGAAAAAATACATTTTTTTAATATTCCAAACATTAAATAAAAATGAATGACATTAAGTTTACTGTATTAGACTCTATTTCAACAAAATGATTAAAGAAAAAATATCTAAATACTCTGACACATTTAAGTGGTGAGACAAAAAGCAAAACTCTTTTACCGACACAATTTAACCAACAGAAAGAATCCCTCCATTTCAAATGCTTTAATAACATTTTGATAATATTGTAATATTTGAAAAATTAATTATTCAAAAATTAAATTTATTAAGCACTTTGTATCAAACGAATTAAAGATTCAAGTAATACAGTATATCAACAAAGATATCTCTAGTCTTCGTATAGAAGACATAAGACACGTTCAAATAATTAAACATTTACACTTTTTGAAATTCCAGATATTTCAAAGATGTTTAGAGCAAACCGTATTATTAAAGTGGCGTTTTTGCTTATACTATTCGCTAAAGGTGTTATTATTCAAGTGATATTTTAATTTACAATTCTACTATTAACAATTTTTTAAAATTATTTTTCCTATTTTGGTAGTTTTCATTAAATTTGATGTAAGCGAGGCAGCACCAAGATCTGCCTACCCGAAGATGAGCATCATTTAAACTGGCGTTTTCGCTTACACTATACGCTAATGTATTATAATTCAAATGATATTTCAATTCACAATAGTACTATTAACATTTTTACAAAATTATTTTTCCTATTTTGGTATTTTTCTTCAAATTTGATGTATACGAAACTGCGCCAACATCTGCCTACCTTGAGTTGAGCATCCTCAAAAGTGGCGTTTTCGCTTTTATTATTCACTAAATGTGTAATTATTCAAATGATATTTCAATTTACAAATGTACTATTAACATTTAACCAGCTACTAAACTAAATAAATATACACTATCTACTAAATTTAACAATTAAAGTCTCATTTTGTGATAGTAGATTGCTAGCAGGCTGTTTACGTATTTGCCTGTCGTGCGTTGCTGCTAAACCAGCTACCTGGCTACTAATCTTACGCTAGTTTTAAATTTCCACTTACCTTCAAGGGGCAAATCGGGTGCTTTTATTACTCATAAAGACAACAAAGCAACGAATTTCATTAAATTTATTCATAAATTTAAATAAATTTATGTAGTAATTAAAAGTATATTTAAATCAAATTAAATTTCTATAATTTTCGGCGGGCTTTTATGAATTGGCCGTTGCCTAGCCATAAATTGTATTTTTTAAAATCTCATTTGGTGAGAGCAGATCACTAGCAGTCTATCTACAATTTGACTGTTGTGTGTTGTTGGAAAGACAGAGAAAACCTGACTTCTAGGTTTTACGCAAGTCCAAAATTTCGACTCTCCTTAATGTCGCAAATCGGGTGGTTTTAAATATCCTTGAAACCAAAACGCTAAAAATTCCAGTACATTCATTTATAAATTACAATTAATATACGTAGTAATTAAAAATTTATTTAAATAAAATTAAATTTCTATAATTATTGGTGGTAGTTTTTAAATTTAATATTCCCAGGTACGCAAGTCTGGCCATTGCCTAACCAATATATTGTATTTTAAAGACGTTAATTTTGTGCGAGTAGAGCAATAGCAAGCTCTCTGCGTATTTCATTGTCGTGCTTTGATGGCAAAACAGAGTACTACCTGGCTTCTAAGCTTTAAGCTAGTCTTAAATGTCGACTCACCTTCATGTCGCAAATCAAGTGCTTTTATTATTTCTTTAAACAAAAAAGCAGAGAATTTCATTACACTTATATATAAATTTAAAACAATATTTGTAGTAACTAAAAGTTTATTTAAATAAAATTAAATTAATTAATAATTTGCCTTTTTTTGAATGCCATATTCCAGGGTAGACACGCCTGGCCGTTGCCTACCCATATTTTGTACTTAAAAGAAGTTAATTTTGTGCGAGTAGAATAATAGCATGTTCTCTACGAATCTGATTGTCGTGCGTTCATGGTAAACCTGAGTACTACTTGGCTTCTAAGCTTTAAGCTAGTCTCAAATGTTGACTCACCTTCATGTAGCAAAGCAAGTGCTTTTATTAATCCTTTAAACTAAAAAGCAGAGAATTCAATTACATTTACTTATAAATTTAAATCAATATTTATAGTAATTAATAGTGTTTTTGAACGATTGACCTGATTTGTTCTAAATATTCTAACAAATGAAATGAGGGAAATTCGAATCTACAATTTTGAAGTTTTACAAAACTCCTCTAAAATACTCATTTTTTAAAAAAAATTGTAAATGAACTTTTTAAAGAGTATATTATTTGAACAGATTGCATTGTACAAAAAATCTCTATCATAAATACTGTACCTTTATTTGGACTAAACATTGTTTCACTGACTGTTCGTCTTTCGCAAAATCCTGTTGTTAGTCTGAAAATAAGGCAAGCGACTAAACCGTGTATCCTATAAGATTTTCTTCAAAGAATATTTTCCTATTAATCTAGTTATACGTGAGCTCTACCGGAGTATTTAAAGCAAATCAGTTGGACGTCAAGGATACCGTACTTTATATGAAGAGTATAAGATCCTTTCTAAAATTTTCTCAATATCGCTTGCAAGTTGAATTACTCAAGTGCTTCACAAGTAAGTCAATTAAGCTAATAAATAAATTTTGAGTCTAATTTTCATTTAAAACATAAATTCTAAATAAATAAGTGAATGTATTTCCGTAAACCTTTATCTATTTCAGTCTCAGCGGATGTTGAATGTTCATTGAATTGTGTTGAATGAAAACGTCTCTATTTCTGCAACACACTGCAATAACGAGAGGGTGTTGTTATGAATGGAATAATTCGATCGTACTAGATTTGAATGAAATAATAGTTTTACAATTTTTATACTTCCTTTCGTTGTGTGATAATTTACGTTATCTCTGTGAGGATACAGAGAAAGTTTTTAACATCGCCGGAAACAGATTCAATTTCGTTTTGCAGTGACACGCTAAAGCAGTAGCAGAGAATATTCTGATATCTCTTCACCAATAACTGATAGTACTATAATAATAGAGCCCCTGCAAGGGCTGCTTGCAGTATACTTGATAACAACCAACTCTTTATGTCGTTTGTCTCAGATGACAAATGAAAGAGAATTCTTACTATATTACTTCAAAATAGTGTAACAGCTTCTTCGATTTAAACAGTTTTAAAAGTATTTTCATATTGAATTTATTGAAGCTTTTTAACTAGATCAGAAGGTTACAAAAACTGACCATTTCCTTCATCTTCGGCCCAATCTTAGACAGCCAACCCACCTTTCACATTCCTGCTTTCTCATCTGGTTTTTGCATGCACCATCTTGCAACTGTTTATAGTTTAAATATTGGGAAAGGGTGCTGGAAATCAAGAAAACGTGCGCAGTTTATTTTCTCCCAAGCAGAACATACATTTTGTACTGCTTTTGAACTAAATAAATCAGACCATTGACTATAAAGAATAAGGTGAATAAAAGTGTGAAAATGACAAGTTCCGTGTCATTTTTTCACCATATATAAAGAAGGTGAACTATTGCGGCAGTCTGTGTCATTTTGTAGCGTCACTGTTTCACTTTAATTTCACGGTGGATAACAATAGCACTCGCTTACTGTTTTTGTTCCAATAAATCAGATTAGCGGGAGTTAACCTCTTACTGAAACAAATTACTTAAACCTTAAGATACAGTCGTAAGAAAAAAACAAAAAAATGTCCATCAAAATTCATATGATCACTTGTAATTCGATTAAAGACAAAACTAGCAGTATCCATTACGAGCATTTGGTCGTTTCCCAAGAAACGTTTCCGGGAATTTCCTTTGGAAAGCAAAGTTATAGAATTTTCAGTCAGACTAATCTCACACGCATACGTCTATGAAATACTCGTAACAATAAATTAAAAACACATTTTTATGCAATAATAATACCGTTATGGATATTTTAACTGATTTGTGATCAGGAATAGATTTGTTCTTGGCTTCTTTTGTGGATGTAAATCCTACAGAACGGTATCTGTTATAGAAAGTAGGTTAAATACATCCACCTCTATTAGTGAACGATTCATAAGTAATTATTATTTTTAGTTATTACGAAAAATATCGAAGCGAATCCATCAAACTTTACTTTTTGACTAATTATGAAATAGGAATAACTTTTTCAAATGAAATATGTTATGTATTAGAGAAGGATATCGCACACGTTAATTTGCATACACGTGCTGATATCGTGTGAGGCTACTGTGATACGCGGCCGCGAGTCCTCGTGTCGACGAGGCTTTCCGGAATGTTGATACACTGCTCAAGTTTATGCCGATAAGTATACGAGCCGCATTCATATCGATGTCGATAGGCAAGATCGTTTTAACTTCTCTATATTTGGAAGCAGAGATTAGCTTTGGACGATTATCTACGTATTTGACTACCCAAATCGAACTTCTGAATTCCATGTGATGTCCATGAACTATCGCATGCATATCATGAAACATAGAGGTGGTTCAATTCTTAAAACTCTTCATATTCTCCTTTCTCCATCACTTAATTTCTAACTTGATGTCTGTAGTATATGTAAATAATGTATGGTTGCGATGGGCAAAAATATACTTGTAAATTTTATACAGAAAATCCTGTCATTTTGGAATAAAGTAAATAAAGTAGATTCTGTCCATTAACTGCATGATTAGCAGATATATATTTTTACTGCTTTGCAACCATTTTCTGTCCTGAAATGATCAACATCGTCCGGAGGGCAAATGAGAACACACCTGGCACGAACCATTCGCTCAATCAGTTTTATTCGATCTTCTATTACGTAATGTACAAAAAGTTCATTTCCAGCATTTACGCACTTGTTAAACTTTCCTTTTAAGTGCTGGAAAAGAAATTTGCTAAACTGAGTCATTTATTACGCTGAATGAATTCATATCTTGCTAACCCCGAGAACGGGAGCAAAAATCCCAGTGTGGACAAACATTTTGATGGATGAAAACAGTTTTGTCGCTTCAAGTAGTACATTATTTTCAGGTTACAGATAATGCGAGAAAGTTTGAGCTACTGTAGCACTCTTTTTCTGGTATCGAAGACCCCCAAAATGTTAATTCTGATTACGCACGGTATAATTTGTGTAAGCGTTATCTCCTTTTTTAGCGTGAGGATCCTACTGCACTAGTTTTCTGGTCGCATCAACGCCAAGGTCATTAGCGACTTTAATTAAGTCGGCAATTGCATAACAGGGTTACATGACTCAATTAACAATTCCCTTGCACAGATACAATGTCACAGGAAGTTTACATTTTTCAATATTTTTCATGTTATATTTGACAGAATGATTCTTACAAGTATTACTAGTTATTATATCAAAAAAAACAACATAATTTTGGCTGCAGTATTACAATACTTTCTCTTTAAGACTTAAGTTCGTAGTATACGAGAAAGTAAAAAGTATATCTTCTTTAATACAGTTGTTGTAAAAAGATGTCGAAAGACTTCAGCGTTTGAAATTTTCAAAAATTCAAAGATTTCAACAAAAATTGATCCCCTACTGGTCAAGAAAAATGTAAATATCGATAGAAGAATAAAAGTATTTTTTCTAGTATGTATCAACAAACTATAAAGGAAGTGGTAGGATCACGTTTACGGCAAACTCTCTGTATTTAAATTTTGTACATGTTAGAAATTTATTTTTTTTAATGTATTTTTGGATAAAATATTTAAAATATCAATGACCTTAATGCTTACGGGACGGAATTTAAGAGACAAAACCTCCTGAGCACAGCCTTTCATTCACCACGTCAGATCTTACAGAAGGTAAGTTTGTGAAATATTTTATTGCACTAAATAAGAGTATGACAAAAATACTCCCGACATGTTGATATCACGAGAGAATCATGATTTGGGAGGTTATTTCGGTTTGCATTTCGTGTATGGCCATAAATATCAAAAAATCGGGCAAATCCACTAGATAAAATGAATTACATGCAAGTCGCACGTGCAAAATGGATAAAACCCTCTCGAGTGGATTACGAGAACGGTGGAATACGTGATTTCGTATACTAGGTAATGGTCTGCTCCTTGACATATTTTAGAATCACTATGTACCAGAACGGTGCCCTTGCGGGGAGTTAATTGGCCAGCGTGCTCGCTTTCCATGACGGTACACCAGGTTCGATTCCAGGGCGGGCAAGACCACAGCCTGCGCTTTTCCTTGCATTGTCCTAGTATATGGTGCTGCGTTACGATGAGAAATCTCACTTTTCCGGCTGAGAAGACCCTCGTTCGCTGAGGGATGTCTATGTGCTAACCATGCGCACTCCTTAACCCATGGCTGCAAGGCTGGGACGTCGCTGGTAGGTCTTGGCCGCGTCAGAGGCTGTTGTACCTGTACAAACAGACTGATTCTCTAGAACGGTAAAAAATGTATACGTGTAATTGGTGAGAGGTTAATTAAACATGATATACTAACTTACAAAGTACTTTATGTAGGTAGTATGTCTTCGTGTGAAAGGCTGTGATACATGTAAATAAATTAGTTTTCTTTGAATTACGTAGGTTGATCTAGGTATTGTTAACGTTACAGTTTCGATAATTAATCTTTTACATTTTGAAAGTAGCTCAGGCAGATCATTTTTGTGCCCTGCATATCATGTTGAAGCTCAATATTTCCTAGTGATGATTGACGGACATTTCATTCACCCACAAGCAGATATCATTATAACTCTTTTCCTCTTCTTCCTCAAAGACCCTTCGTTTAAGAAAATGTTTGAGTTTCAGTCCCACCAAACGTTCAGTCCTACCAAAATCTCGACTTAGAAGTCTTCGACCGAATCCCATATTTCCCCTACTTCGACCGAATCCTATATTACAAACAGTGGAGGAAAAGGGAAAAAATGTCATAACTTCTTCATTAATGTATTATATATTGGTGAAAAGTTGAGCTATGTCGTGTCATACTATTACTATACCTTGATGTTATATTTATAGTGTACGCTATTTATAATTATATTGTGAATAAAAAAAACAATGAAGGTCTGGAAGATTCACGAATTTTCTTCCCATGTCATTACATATGTGGCGACATCTGACAATTGTCTTCACGGAATAGATTTAAAAAAATCAATTTTTATTTTCACCTGGTTGACTCCCTTCCACACCCCGCACGCATGGGGTCCTGGGACGCTGTTCCGGTGAAATTTTGAGCTCTCCCAGAAACGTACTTTAAGGATGAATGACGTATTTTCCTTCTTGTATTTGGTAGAAAAAACAAACAGTATTATTGAAAATTAAGAACTATATATTTTAATTCACACTACTTATGAAAATAGTCTTGTAAAACATCTCTTATGATATTTGTCAATAATAGCAATTAAATGGCCATAAATATCAATAATTATTTATTACTAAACTATTATCATGAGTCACCGCCTATTCATCGCCCTCTAAAGTACATTTTTTAAACTTTTCTTAATTTATCGGTAGTTAATAGTAGAAGAGAGAAGAAACAGAAAGAGAGAAGACACTTTAGCGCTACTGTCAATGCTAAACTTGAAGCTCCTTTTCGCAGAAAATGTTGAGTTTTGGAAAACTTCATTTGGTCATTTGAAGCACTTTACTCACAAATAAAATAGTGTTTATAAATAGCTAAAAATGTGCATGTTAACAGTATGAGAGATCTTTAAAAAAAATGCACTCGTGTAATTTCTAAAAAAACAAACAAACAAACAAAATAAAAATATTCCCCAAATTAGAACTATACGTTCAAAAAGTTTGAAGAAATAATTTGGAGCAGTTTTTGAGAAAATGGGGTTTGGCCGCTTCTGAAAATGCGGACATTTGAGCTTGTTATCACAAAAAAGTTAGTTTTCGACAAACTTTATATGGCATTTTTGAAACCACATAAACTCATAAATACGATAATGTGAACAAATTGTAGCATAAATATTAATGACATGAGAGACAAGTTAACAAAATTACGTTTTCGTAATTTTCGAAAAAATAAAATAATAGGGCCAAATTACGTTTATGTCATCTTATAGAGTACATTTAGCGAAATCGCTACCAAATATTTAAAGAAAAAATTTAAAACCGTTTTTGAGAAAATTTTGAAATTATCCGGGGGTTTTCTTGTAAAGAAACCCTAAAATTTAAAGTTTTTTTTCAAAATCTCAAAGAATTTACTCGAGACAGATGGACAGGGGTTTCATCAATTTGAAAATCATTTTATGAGTGGTTTAGGTGCTAGCGTGGTATTCCCGGACAGACGGACAGACGGACAGACGGACAGACAGACGAACGTTTTGAAAAAATAACACTTTTTCGGTACCACGGAACCTTAAAACGGGTATTTCCGTTGAAATCATGAAATCGATTCCCAGCTGAATTACTTAACTTTCTCTACACTACATATAATACTCCGTATATTTGTACGTGTAAAGAAAAGTAAAAATGCATCCCTCTTCCACTCCATACATCATTTCTTCATCGGATACCCTTCATTCTGTCATAATACGATCATAATTGTGCTACATTCCACTAACGTTCACAAACACAAATCAATTTACAGGAATTCTAAATTTACACAATATTGATGATTTAAAGCACTAGATAACTAAAATTATTTCACATCCACAATTCGGTTGCAGTTTTTTTGCTTTTACAAATTCTCAGGAACCAAAATAGTCAATAGTTCAAAATTATCCCTTTTCGGTTTACACAAGTGTCTCAGGGTATATCAGTTAATGTAAACAAATGTTTATCATATTCATTCATGCACGTTAGCTTATCTTCGTGCTTTTATCACACATTACTCACGTCAGGAACATGTGACGTGAACAAAATCTTTTGGGGAACGACTTGAATTTTGACGTCATATTTGACGTTTCTGATTTATCCCGTATATTTCATTTTTAATATTTTGTTACAAAAATATTGAATAAAGCAAGTAGGCTGATCGCACGAAAGCACATGCATACAAAACGTGAACATTTGAACTACTTAATATCTAATGCTGCGAAAAATAGATGAGATTTTGTAGAAACACAGGTTTTGTGAGTTCCTAATATTAAAAAAAAATAATTTTCCGACTGCGAACAACACTATCATCTAAATTACCCACACTATTTTCCCCAAAATGAATAATCTCCAAATTGATTGAGAATCGACTCTCTGAAAACCTTGCGTATTTGAAATTAATCTTTCCATTTTAAGGATACTTTAGAAAATGTCTCGAAAAGAATTTTAAATCCTTTTACAAAACGGCTTCACATTTTTTCTTTAAAATGTGTGCTAGAATAGAGCACGCTTATTAATATAACGTTTGGCAGACTTTCTTTCAAACCTAGGAAGTTTTGAAAATAGCCCCCTAGTTTAACATTTTTGGGACTAAATGTGAAGCAAAATTATTAAGGAAAAGTTATTTTCGTAATAAAATCTGTTATTCAAAATAATCTCTATAATTGACGTTATGTAAACATGTTTCACATGAGGAGTAGTTTTAAAGTAATTTTGAATGAAGTTATGACCTTATAACAATGAAACTTTCTCCACAACGGATACGATTTTTTCGTTGATTTTATAATCTGCTATTACACGTTTCCCTTACCCGTACCCCAAAACTCACGAGCTGTCTGATCTTGTCTGTACTAAAAAATTTTGTGTCCCAGTGGGCAAGAATAAAACTGTTTAAAAGGTTTAAAACACATGTTTAAGAGTTATGTGCGATTATAATTTGTGATGCAATAATCTGTTTTGTAAGTCAAAATATGCAAACTTCAAGTTGTTTGTATAAAACCTACATAATGTATAAATTGAGAGTACCAACGCTTTTGACTTGTAATAATTCGTTTGAATACATCGTTTGAAAATCTTCGCTTGAATATGTTTGGACTTGTTTGATCGATTGATTGTTGGTGATTCCGGGCTCGTCAACTAGTCCCGTACGTGTAGTGTATGTTTTTTCTCTTGAGGTGGCGATGTTCTTCCCGCACTGGATGGCGAGATCCGGCGCCGACCTACTGTTAGCTAGCGTGTTTTTTCCTAACCAGCAGGGCACCGCCTCTGCCGGGACACGATCTAGACTCCCCACCGGTCGCCCGGCATGTGTGGTAGTGTAGTGCATGTTAGTGAACGTGTGTGTAAGTAGAGGGTGAGAATAGGACAAGGAAGAGGTAGGAAAGATCGCGCAGATCCTTGTCCCGTTTGTTTTGGTACTGCTTCGGCATTCACCTGGTGTTGATCGGATAATCCACGAAAAACTATCGATCAGCGCAGCCGGCCGCTACAATTCTCCTCCAGACAGCGACTGAATTCAACCTAGCTGACAAGCTAGTGTCAAAAATCCTGCCACCGTCGGAAATCGAACCTAGGACCTCCCGGCCAGAGGGACTGCAGTGACACCGGTTGAGATATCTCTACCGATTGGTGGGGGAATGAATTTCAATAATAAAATACACGTAACTGTTCCAACTAATGCAAAAATGTCTATTCTGTTGTAGCACTTACAGTTTATGACTGTTTCCATGTTCTTCACAGAGTAAAATTGATTTGTTTCGTTATTTTTTCTAAAATTTTGTCTTCGTTTGAATGTGGTGCCGAGAACATATCAACAAGTATTTTTGAATAACTAGTACATTGTTTTGTAATTTTTCATATTTTTTCAATTAGAAAAGTTAATATAAAAAAACTAATCTTCAAAAAGAATGTACGTCCTAATATTAAGCGAACCTGATTTTGAAGTGATAATTTCAATGAAAAATATGTTTATTAACGTTTTTTATTGCGTTG
Organism: Gryllus bimaculatus; assembly: GCA_017312745.1. Taxonomy (NCBI): domain Eukaryota; kingdom Metazoa; phylum Arthropoda; class Insecta; order Orthoptera; family Gryllidae; genus Gryllus; species Gryllus bimaculatus. The sequence continues at coordinate 25,670 of BOPP01000238.1, read as the reverse complement.
CGTTAACCGCAACAGCAGTCATTTTGAAAAGGCATATATAGTTAGGTAAATACCCTGAGTACGGCTTTAGGCGTTAGTTTTGTTCACAGACGGACAGAGGGGGGCAGATGGACAGACGTCAATCTCAGATGTCACGAATTCAAGATATTATTTTTTCTTTAACAAAAGGTAAACAAATATACATTTTAGTATTAATGCCCACGAAACGAGTTTTTTGTCGAAAATGGGCAATGTTCTGCAGCATTACAATAAATCCATTGTACTATTTAATAGTATAATAAAGAGTCAAAACATCGATAATAATTTCCAGAAACACGCGCAATCTCAAGTTTAATAAATAAAAATTTTCTTAGTTAATGTGCATTATGAACTTCATTTCTTACAACTTTATGAACAATATATGTTTTGCATATCAATAATCTGTTTAGAAACGTATTGTGTTTGAATACTTTCTCTACATTTCGTTTAAGATTGGCTCTGAAATAGTATAGGAACCTTAAATAAATTGCATAAAATTTACGTAATGAATGACGGAGGCATTTTCGGGCTCATTACACGTGACTTATTTTTCGAGCAGGAAAATCTCGAAAATAGCGTGCGATCTATAAAATATAAATGAGGAGACAAGAAACCATAATTCACAACTATTAATGCATCGAAGATAGTTCTTATCACATTATATATTACGTTTGCACTTCAAACTGATTGCAATCTGATATGCAAACGGGTATATAAAGTCACCTATTCTGCTAACAGTCACAATTCCCTTACGTTTCGATGAACAGTACAAGAGTGAAAATCTCATACTTTTTTCTCATTACAAGAAATATGAACTCAACAAAAGGGCTTCTATTGCTGTGCTGCACTGTTATCATTCTGCTGGCAACTGGATTATGCACTGGAGCCAAACAAAAAAGGGTGAAGTGTCAGCAGATTCGTTCGTCAAAGGAACTACGCAACTCGCACTACAAGAACTGTGAGATTGATAGAAAGGAGAGCGAAGTGCAACGGACGGTAGTGATAATCAAATGCACCGACAATACTCCTGCAAACGGAATAGCGCACAGGAGACATCGTCGTTCTGTGTTGAGTGATTTCCGGTGGCATCAACAGAACATGACGAGAAACGGACGATTATTGCCAACCTCAATATAAACGTTTTATGTGAAATGTGCTCGTACTATGTGTGAAGAAATATTAAGTGTTCGCACTTTGTTTTGAATGTTATGAACATTTTCGAGTGCGCAAAACAATTTTGGATACTTATTTAAGTTGGTATTCAATTTATCATGTGTGTATCAGTAATATCAATATGAAATAAGTGTATGTAATCCAACTGAAGAATACATACATGAGTTAGAGCTGAAGTTTCAAATGTTTTTTTTATTTCAAAATAAAAATGTGAGTCTATGATTCTTTCATAATCCTTTTCCGTTTATTATAACATTTGTATGAATAAAAAATTTCCTTACCCATTCGTTCCAAAAAAATTAAATCCTTCAGTATTTTTACAGTACATTTAAAAACAAAGCAGTAATAATATAATTATTGTAAACACCGACGAAAATTTCGAAATTGTGAGTTTTGGCTTCTCTGGGTACATAAGCTTTTGAGAATTTTAGGTATCATTCGCCGAGAAATCTAGCATAACGCCGCATCATGTTTAGAAAAGCGTTATTAACAAAATTTAAAAAAACAATTCAAACTAATTAATTTCCAACTTCCACTTTCAGATGTCTAAATACCAGAAGGAACTACTAAGGGATAACACCCCTTGTATCTCCTCAACCGAGCAAGGTACCGTTTGTGTAGTAGATTGCATAAATAGGGGCTATTTGATTACAGTACATTTCGCCTTTGCACTATTTTTTACTACGAAGATTCGGTAAGAAAAAGGTCAATTCTGTTTTTTAATTGTAACCTACGCTAAATTTTTGTGAATCTTAAAGAGCGTAAAAATGTATTTGAAACACGTTAAAATCTTTGTATGTAAGCGAATAGTTTTTTAGAAATTGACGTGTTTTTTAACGTATATTTCCACTGAAGCGGTGATTTTCCATTCGATTTTTCCTGCTAACTAAATGGGGAACTTCGTGAGTCCGACTTTCAGACAAACGCGATCATTTTTTAGCACACTAAAACTACTTTCTTCGATACTAATTTTGCCGAAAAATGACTTCATGCAAGGAATCGAAGGATCGATATAATCGTAGCAAATGGACGTATCCTTACGTAGCCTCAGCTAGGAGACTTGTTTCACACTCAGATGACGTATCTGTTCCATTATTCCATCACTTTGAAGGCCTCACTAAAGACAAATCTTCAATTTTTGAAAGTTATGAAAATGGAAATAGTTATTGTTATTTTTAAGTACTTGATAATCACCTGAATGTTTCGACCAAAAAGAATTCATTTTCTATTAAGAGAATTTGGAAAAGTGTACTCTTACCCAACAGCAACAAACAAGGCTCTATTCCCATTAGTTGTTCATTCTGCATTGAAAGAAAAGTACGAGACAATTTCTTTAGTTAAAAAAAATTAAGTATTCTGAACATAAGTGGGTAATTTGTATTGATCTGAATTTTCTTCTCAGTCAACAAAACTACACAAACACTAACTTGGCTACACAAACTATCCCTTCTTTATATTTCTGTGAGAGAGCAGAGTCAAAAGTGAGCATTGGCTGAGAGAAACTTGGCCTCTGAGGCAAGATATAAATGTAGGGGAAAACAATGTGATCAATTTATGTTTTGTTATTCGAAAGAAAATTATTCTCTTTCCTTTGCATTATAAGTTAGGGTTGATGAAACAATTTGGGCAGTCGTTCGGGGTAGGTTGGTATGTGTTTCTAGTGTATATTACGTACTTTTATGGGAGTCACTAACGAGAAACTAAAGCAAGGATTTTTGATGGTTCACAAATAAGAAAGTTCGTAAATGATTCAAATTTCTTGGAATCCATGAGCGATATTGAATCAACTGCCTGGTCTTTTTCTGTTCTAGTTGTGAAAAAGTTTCTAGGAAAGCATAAAGCAGAAAGCTTTTCACAATTAGTAGCAACAATTCTTTCTAATTTTCATGTGCTTGGATGCAGTGAGTATGAAGTTCAAATACCTACAGAGTCATTTAGATTGCTTTCCTTCAATTGATCTAAGTGAAGAGTAAAGTGAAAGATTTCGCCAAGATATTTACCAATGTAAGAGAGACACCAGAGAACATGGTATACCCATATTATGGCAGGCTTGTGTTGGAACATGCAACAAGTCTGCTATGACATTCCTTACTCCAAAAAATCTATTTAAACAAATGAATTTTGAATGAATAGTTGATTTTATAAATTTTTGAAACATTTTAATGAAAAATTATGTGATTTACTTAATATATTTCATTTATGAATACCAATTTCTTATATTTTACGACAAATTAACACCACTAAAGAAAATAGATTTATGTCCACATTCCATTGATGCCAACATACACAGTGTATATATGGGATTTATGATGATAATTCTATATTTACAAAACTAGCGCTGATACGACAAAATTAATGCATTTTTTGAATCAGTGACATCGAAATACCCATAAAACGTTTCATATCTGTAGCACCGAAAGATGAGTTGACCAATGTAATTTATTGCTAACAGAAATTCGGAAGAATTCTGTTTGGCATTGTTCCCTTCATATACATTTTCGATTGGTGGGTGATTGAGGGGGACCCCACCCAGGATCTGCTCGGACCTATTCGGACTTAACACCAACCGCCGGTTCTGTGCCGGTGGATGTCCGCGTAGTCGCGGCCAATAACAGTAATAATAATATTAATAATAATAATAATAATAATAATAATAATAATAATAATAAATTTAATAATAAAATAATAATACTAATATAAAAATATCATTATTACTGCAAAAGAGCGCACGCTGGGTAGCTTTTAATCATCTAAAGAAATAACCCAAATGAAAATTAAAAGAAACTATACATTCAAACATTAGAAAAGATAACTAATATAAATAAACAAACAAAAATCAAATAACACAAAAGAAAAATAATTAAAAAGGAGATATAAAATGCAGTTCAAAACATACAAATATTAAAAAATAAAAATATTAGAAATAAAAAAAACAAAATATTAGAAATAAAAAACACAAATAGACAAGTATAAAATATAGGTTAAAAGAGGCCACGCCTACTCCGTACCCATCTTTTCCTTTATTCAACTTCACTTCACTTCATTTCACTTCACTTCACTGCTATCGCTTCGCCTCGCAGTTAACCTTTCGACCTCACTCTCAAAGACTAATTTACAAGACTTGTGACATTAATACCTACTTTAGGGTTATCTGTCCCTAGGCAGACCGGCTTGTCCCTTGCCACGACGTCCGAACCGCTCAAACGTCAAGAAAAAGGAAATGACAAGTTTAGGAACAAGTAGCAAAGATAAGGCGAAGGGAATGTCGTAATGCCTTGATATGTGGTAGCGCTGACGGATACGTTCGCCTGTCTTACACCCGGGCCAATCTGACTCAGAAAACCCTATCGGCAATTGCGCAGCCCGCGGCAGATAATCCAGTCAAGAGGCGTTCGAGAGGATCCTATCCAGGAAAAACTTTCAAAAAGGTTTTTTACGCCGGTACTATTCGTACTTTGGAGTGCTGAATTTTAATTTGGCCATCTCGAAAATAGGCTTTGTTTTGATAAATTTGTTGAACTATTACATTTTTTCAATTAATACAAGTAGTTGTTTCAAGTTGACAGGGGGGTATCTTTATTGTCTCTCCATGCTACTGAGTGGGTGTAACTACCGACTTATCTAGTCTGTACCCTAAATATGTCATTTCTGCAGAGGACTTCCAACGACTTCTTGAGTCCATGCCATGTCGAACTACTGCATTTCGCCGGGATGTCCTACACAATATTAAGACTCATCCCATAATTTTTATCACCTCAGTGTAAACCCAATGGTGAATTTACCCTTGCCATATAATGTAAAGGAACCTGGAGATAGGCATCTTTAAGATCAATCTTCATGAATCGTTAGTTCCCCGCTATCTTGTGAAATAAATCTTCGAATTTGAATATGAGATACTTACCAATCTCCAGTTGCTAGTTCACAAAACAGTCACACCTCGATATATCGTCCCTCTATACTCTGCCACTCAGTTATTGCCCATTGCAAGCATTAGAAATCATTCTCCTATTACTAACACAGGGTACCTGGATAAAACGCCATCCTAGTCTACCAACATTCGCCACGAAAAAGACAGAGTTGGAAGCTCTTTCTTCTTGGATAATTTGAAGAACTACAGGATACTAGAATCTATTTAACCGTGCATTTGAAGTAAATCAGCGGCTCACGGTTTCATCCATTCGGGAGCTTGAACATCCCCGTAGTCGCGTCACTGTAGCGACACATAAGCCCCCGATTAGATAAAAAATGTAACAGCCGAATGTATCATGAGTACGATTAAATAAATGGTACTACACTAGTAGCACCACTCCCTTCCGTCCTCGCCCGATTCCCAGGAACTCCCCCGGCTGTGAACTCCTGCGAGTGGTCCGCCGCTGTCGCGACGGCAGGGAGTGTAAGGAACCCCGTCGTTTGGACCAGCCGGGAGTGTGTGCACGATGAGCAAGCAAACGAGTTCGAATGTAAACTGTGTGTTTATAGAGAAGAAAATCCTTCTGCTAGTCGGCACTGATAAGCAGAGGAAATGTGGGAGATATTCTTAGCAAAAACGTAAGTACATGTATCTTCTGTGTGTATCTTCTACGAAACACAAAAATGCCACATATCAAAAACTAGAAGATGCTGGTGGATACTCGATAAAATTCAAATATTTTTTAAAATTCCAAAAGTGTCATTTTTGGGGGCTACAATATTAAAAATTGAGATTTTTCCTGAATGTTTTCTTCTGTAAAGTCAAATTATGAAATAAGGTCATGTTCAATTTTAGTAGTAGTTTAGGAGTAGTTTTTGTGTAATTTGCTTGGAAATATTAATATTTTTTTAAAAACAATATTTTTCTAAAAACTCGCTTTATTTTTTTCTTTAACGCTTCTCTTCATGTGTATCAAAAAATGGTAAAATATATGGCGCTGGTCCTATTTTCGGTGAACAGCCTATTTTTGAAAAAATCGCCATAAGTTAACATTTCAAAGTATAAAATGGATTGCCTTAAACAAAGACTGTGTTAAAAAACTCAACTCTTTTAAAGGTCATTTACAATATTTCAAAAACCGAGAAAATTTCGTGCAATTTGTGACTGAAAATTATGAAATATCTACAAAAATTCCCAAAAATCGCTCCAACGTTTTTTCTTGAATTTTTCCTTCGTAAGTAATAATGGACGGAAAAAAAGAGTTTTAGTCCTATTTCCGGCGAACTCTTTGTATTTTCAAAAAATTGCAATAATTTCATGTTAGAAAAATGTGGGGTAGATAAAATTATTTTTTTAAACGTCGGCCCAGTTTCGATCCTTACGGCACTTCTGTGAGGTAAAGGTATTGCTGACGGACAGTTAACTCGGAGGATCTAAGTTCAAGTCAGTGGGTGGAATAACAGTTGCTGATTAAAAACACTTTTACATGTTTATGTAATAATATTATAGCGTATCACTTAGAAATTACATAAGAAAGTATGCGTTGTTGTAGTACCACAAGTATCTATTGCTGATTTCTCTGAAGTGTTTTATAACCGATGAGCCCTGTAGAAATTGACCTCAATTTATTAATTAATTAAACATTTTTATTTAGAATGGACGATCAGAATTTTGGAATATATATGTAATTCTGATAAAACAGAAAATTTCACAATAGAACATTTGGTCCTTTTCCACATTGTACACTAAACATATTTTCATCGCAGACGTTCTTACGTGAATCGATTCTATCGTGAACATACAATCATGGATTCGACCATGGACATTCGGTGCACCAAATAATTGACATTGCATGCAACGAGCTAATGTTGATATTTATAATATAGACAGAAAAAAACTCGCGTGAACAGACACATCTGGTAGTGGCATCCATTGACCGTCTCGCTTATCGCTTTGCGTATCTGGGGATCCACGTGAGATCGTTGTCAAAAGAGATAGGCTTACGAGTATAAATACAGGAAAGGAATCCAGGACTCATCACAATACACCTTCCGTTGTGAAGACACAATCGACTCCTACATTGTCACTTAGTGACTGCGTTTGGTATCTTTCAACAGAGTAAGACTGGTTCTGTCGTGTCTTGCCATCAAAATCTCCGCTCATTTGCATCAAGGCTGCATCTTTTGAGATGAACTCACGGAAGATTCTGCTTCTACTGGGATGCGTCATTTTACTGGCAGTTTCCAGTTGTTCGAGTGCCCGTCACGAGAGAGTAAGCTGCCATTCTTTTCACCACCAATCTCAGATAAATTGGGACTTTCGCAACTGCACCTTGGTGTTCGAGGGATCGCATTCAAGTGGTACGTTCCACTGCAAATTCACGAAACCAGTCAACGGCAGAAGGCGGCGGTCTCTCCTGGATGCTGCACAGAGGATTCCTCGGGCGAAGATTCGAGCCAACGCATTCATGTGAATTTCTTTTAAGTGAACTAAGACTTTAATTTATTGAAGACAGTGGTTACTTCTGGCTACATATTTGTACTGTGAATAGTCAATTACTTGGTGAAAGAAAAGAAGTGATCTGTGAGAGGTTTCTGATAGATATGGTTGCAAGTTATAATTGGACTGTTTTTAAAGACAGTTTTCGATATTTGTGGTCGTCTGTATTGAAATTCATTGCGAAGTTAATTCTGGATCACTGTTACTCTGTAGATATCAAGACTAAACATTTACAATGAATATTCAAAATGTTGGTAAATATAAGAGTAATATTGTAAGAAATTTATTTTGTACTTTTGTTACAGTAAATGTAAGAAAATATCAAACTTTCGAGTATCATTTACTGGAAAATTCTTCTCTGTTCTCCAACTCATAATATCCTCATCCTATTGTACAACATAACACTTTAAGTCTGTTTGGGGTCACTTGTGGTAATGCAAGTAATGCTTGACATAACTCTGAAAATTATTCACATTAATTTATTATTTTTCAAATTATATGTATGTCCAAGTTAAAATGTGTTATGATATTTTATGTCTAATTTGATTTATTTTAATTTTTATGCGGTTATGGTCAAAAATGCTCCCAAACAGATTCTATATTACACAACTTAATTATAAGAAAAAAACTTGTCCATTTCCATTATGTGATACCATGCTGTGTTTTTTTTATACTCATGTATTACGAGTTAGTAGTTCAAGATTAAACATACTAATGTTGGTATGATACAGACCCATGTATAGTTACGAGGATTTGCTAGAATGTTTTATTATGAAAATAATATATTATTGTTTTTCATAACAATATAGTAAATAGAGGAAATAAATAATATAATTTTCTCAATTCATAATTCCAAATAATATTCATGAAGTTCATGAAGTAATTGTAAACTATAGGGGGGACAAACAGTTTTAAATTTATACGTTGCCTTATGAATGTGGCAACATCAAACTCGGGAGAGCCGTGCTCGTTCATTCGCTTTCTCATCTTCCATCGTCGGAATGTCGTTTTTCCCGCGCAGGTTACGCGAAAATCTCTTGTAAAAGCACTGAACTTCAGACGTCCGTGTGAAGAAAGAGGAGACGGAAAGAGCAATTCTTACATATTTCTTGAATTGCGTACTTTGGTTTCAGTGGCTCTAAACGTTTACTCTTCTGTTTGCGCTTATGTTACAGTAACAACGACTCTTGTTCAAACAGCTAAAAAACCGTTCTGAGCAATACTGTACTTCTAAAGGTAGGTCAACTGAAGAAACAACTATCAAAGCGTATAATTGTTCAATAAACGTCAGATCGTTTTCGAACACCAGAATTCAGTAAATAGCAGTGCAATCAGGCACTTGCATGACGAAAGAACCGGCTGAAAGAGAGGGGAGCGAACTTTTCACGGGGGAGCTACGACACGTCCACGAATAGTTTTTCTGCCGTAACGTGCAACGTATGCACTTCAGACCCAGATAGCAACTACTATAGGCATGGATTTCAAATGATCCGGTTCAATACATTGGAACCTTTTGGTAGAAACCTATAACACAATCACTTCAGTTAAAAGTATTAATGTCTTCACCCGCAACAACAGTTGCAACTCAATCATCCGAAACTACTGTCGAACAGTTAAGGCGGCACTTAACTTCCTTGTCGCAAAGTCGCGAGAAGGTCGCGTGTGACAGCCTTTCTTAGCGTCGGCGAGGCATTTGCGAAAACCACTTGGGCGCATAAACGAGGCCTTGCCGACGAACCCTGTCAACCGAACGAACCTGGCGGTCGCAGACGGTTCATTGGGAAACTCGAGGCAGCTACTTCGACGGACACCTGATGCCGCATCACACGAGGAACTGACGACTCGCAGCCCGGGGGGGGGGGGTGTAAGTGACGCTCCCATTTACCAGAAAGGCTGCGCCAAATCTTGTCGGCGTGTCGCAACCGCACATAGAGGCAAATACGGCGGACCAGTACTATCCCTGGCGGTTTAACAAAGACTGTTAAATTCACTGAAGAGAAGGCATCTGCAATATATAACCTGTCATGTACAATTCATTAGTTTTATATAATGTATCATCATTAACTTACTCGATTTTAGCGCTGGAGTTATGGTATTGCTTAATATTTGAAACCTTGAAATGAATAAATACGTATCCGTAATCTTAACGAGATCCTTTTTAAGAAAGTCAACGTGTTTTGGATCATTAATTAATATAAAAAACTTGAATCATAACCACCTTATCTGCTCACCCTTGAGATTCATGGAAGCCAACTCCAAATCTAATTCAGGTTTGAATCGCACATGGCGCACAAAAAACAACATATGAAGACTTTGTGCTAAGTCATTATTGGATTAAAGATCGGGTTTCGTTATTTTTTTCTTCCCAACGTGTGTTAACTTTTTGAAGCACGGGGCATCTTTAAATGCTTTTGCGCTAGTTGCTCGGACCTTGGTTCACACCAGCAGTTGAGGAAGAAATGTATTGTGCACGTGAGCTTGGTCACTACCCTGAGGAAGCCTGCGACACGACAGGCGACACGTCCACATCTTAGCCGATGACGCGGCGTCACCCGCACAGCCAAGAAAACAAAGAAATATCTTGTAGGTTTTGCAAACAATACTTCTTGGGTGTTCCTCAGGCATTTACCATACCACGAACATCTTCCTGTGCATCTGGAAACTATTTTCTGCAATATTTAGCGGTGGTTCATAAAGTTTCCTACCATGAAACAACGCAAACGAAGAATAAATGATGGTTCAAATTTTGTACTTCTGGGCGGCCACTACATTGAACACAGTGAGCATATTTTGTACCGTCGTGCTGGAAAGAGTTAACAAGCTCGTTTTCTTCGGGGGATATATTGACCGTATGGTGTATCACGACATTGCACTAAAACACAGACCTTGCTTCATTTGGCAGGCATAATTCGTCGCCTCGTATGATATTTGTTCATAGATGCATTTGGGTCGAGTATATTAGAATTCAACATGGCGGGGTTGTAAGGTTTGCTGATGATTTCGTTTACCATGCGAAGTCGGAGGACAAAAGGATATCGGTGAGCTATCTTAATGATTGCCTCGCCGATCTTTCCGAATGTCGTATTAATAAAAAGCTCGTTCTCGCCCTAGACAAGTGCGTAGGCGCTACCTTGGCTCGTCAGGGGACTGGCCACGATGAAGTGTGCTTGGCGGGTGCGCACCTACCCTGGTAAAAGACGGTGATGTATCTCGGCGCGAAGCTCGACAGCGGCCTCCGCTGGCACACCCGCGCAGAGTACGTTAGCCAGAAAATAACTCCCCGAACCACTCTCCTGCACCTGCCCCTGCGCGCTCCCGAGCTTCATTCCGTCGTCAAGTCACCGCTTGCGTGCGCTCCATCTGGACGTGCGATTGCGAGATATTCGCGACGGCACGTCCCCCCACCCTCCGTCCGATTCTCTTGGCGGAAGCCTAGCGCCGCTGACACCTCCCTCTCCCGTCTACGAAGTACCCAAAAATCCCCCACGTTTTCGGAGTCTTGCGGTAAAAACAAACAATTCTTGCCGGAGCTTCCCATTAGTCTCGGCCACGGCGCTTGCGAGGACGCCGAGTCCGAAGGCGCCGCGCATCCTGCGCGACACCGGCCGAGAGGCGAACGACGACGCGCATCGGTCCCACCTACGGAAAGGGCCGAAAGGCGTCGCCTTCACCTTCCGCGCGCTGCCCCACGACTCGCTCGCTACCTTGTGCGCGCGAGAGGAGGCAGTTGAACGTCGAGGGGAGGACTCGCCATCGGTCGAGGCAGGCGACGCCGCGCCCCACCTGCCACGCCTGCAAATGAGCCTGAGCAAGACGGACACTTCGAATCAAGGCAGTGCCGTGGCGAACAAAAGACTGCTAGGTCAGTGCCGTGGAGTGAATGACTAGAATGAATATTTTGTATATAATGTTGAACAAGTGTGAATAATGTGTAAATGTAAAAAAATAAAATGTATCAAAAAGAAAAATACGTCCAGTAATTAGTTAAGAACTTACCTTAGAGGAAGTGAGGCATGCCAAACTGTAGTTATTTTAACTTTACAATTATGTTGAATTAAACGCTCTGTTAGTTTTTAAGACACCCTTTCCACATTAATTAATCGAATTTATAAAAAAATAAATTTTAGCCTCCACAGAGATATTATGGAAGGATCGAGTGAACACTACAGTCTAATGTTTTCTTCTTGTTGTAATAATAAACGTAATAATAATAATAATAATAATAGTAATAAAAGTAATAGCAATAATAATAATAAATATTTTTAATATTATTATTGTTGTCCTTATAAACCAAAATATATACCATCAATTCCACAGTAACCTGTAAATAACTAGTACAAACAAGTCTGTACCATTGTTCTTTCACTACCCTAGTTTAGAGATAGTGCAGTAATGCTGCAGAAACCGATACAATGATTTTAACAAAAATAAGCTATTTGCGTGTCACCGAAATCTAAGTATATTGACAAAAGAGCACATGCATTCTGGCATTATTTCTGACTTGCAATTTTAAAAATAAGACCTACTCCATTTTTCAACTTTCAATGCTCGATGCATTGAAACAATATCAAGGAAACGTTTGAAGAAGTTTATGAGCACTTTTTTCATAAATTGCATAATTTCAAACTACTAATTTAAAGTTTGCATAACAAGACAAAAACAATGCGAGAGATATGTTCTTTTGGAGAACCATAGTTTCCCGTCTTCATTCCTCTAAAATGATTTATATCTGAAGAAGCCCTTGTAAACAATCCTTAATTTAATAATTTTGGTACTTGTTAATTCCGAATCGCTGTCCAGACGTTAGTAATACTCATAATGTTAAACACATTAACATTATCTACGTAACGTTTGGTCAGTTTAGACATTGAACACTAAAAATAATTTCATCGCAGGCTAATTATGTTAACTGATTCGATCGATGACATTAGATTGAGGACTCAATCGTGGACATTCGGTGCACCAAATAATTGACATTGCATGCAACGAGCTAATGTTGATATTTATAATATAGACAGAAAAAACTCGCGTGAGCAGACACATCTGGTAGTGGCATCCATTGACCGTCTCGCTTATCGCTTTGCGTATCTGGGGATCCACGTGAGATCGTTGCCAAAACAGATAGGCTTACAAGTATAAATACAGGAAAGGAATCCTGGACTCATCACAATACACCTTCCGTTGTGAAGACACAATCGACTCCTACATTGCCACTAAGTGACTGCGTTTGGTATCTTTCTACAGAGTAAGACTGGTTCTGTCGTGTCTTGCCATCAAAATCTCCGCTCATTTGCATCAAGGCTGCATCTTTTGAGATGAACTCACAGAAGATTCTGCTTCTACTGGGATGCGTCATTTTACTGGCAGTTTCCAGTTGTTCGAGTGCCCGTCACGAGAGAGTAAGCTGCCATTCTTTTCACCACCAATCTCAGATAAATTGGGACTTTCGCAACTGCACCTTGGTGTTCGAGGGATCGCATTCAAGTGGTACGTTCCACTGCAAATTCACGAAACCAGTCAACGGCAGAAGGCGGCGGTCTCTCCTGGATGCTGCACAGAGGATTCCTCGGGCGAAGATTCGAGCCAACGCATTCATGTGAATTTCTTTTAAGTGAACTAAGACTTTAATTTATTGAAGACAGTGGTGAGTGAAAAATGTTACTTTTGGCTACATATTTTTAGTGTAAATAGTCAAAACATAGCCACCTGGTGGAAGATAAGAAGTGATACGTGAGTGGTTTCTGATGGATGTGGGTGCAAGTCATAATTGGACTGTTTTTAAAGATAATTTTGTATTTTTGTGCTAGTCTCTATTGTAATTCATTGCAGTGTTAATTTTGGATTTAAGTTACTCTGTCGATATCAAAACATTTACAATCAATATTCAAAACTTTGATATTTACAGGTATAATATTGTTATAAATTTATTTCGTACATTTGTTATAATAAAAGGAAGAAAATATCCAACTTTTGAATATTATTTCCTGGCAAATATTTCTCTGTTCTCCAACACACAATCTCCTCATTTTATTGAACGATTTAAAATGGAAATTTGAAATTGCCCTAGGAATATGGGATAACAAAAATCCATGAGTAAAAATAAAATGTTCATTTGAATCAATAAGTCTAGACATTTGTATTGAATTTTTCAAAGATTACTAATCCAAATATTTGAATAAAATGAAATGTCATTACGAACGTTTAATCATCAACGTCAGATGTGCTGTTTGAAAGTTCACTAGTGGTGCAAAATCGCACATTTTCTCGTATTAATTGTGAGAGGAACGTGTCACGAGTGTAAGTTAATAAGTATATGCATTCAATTTTCAGAATTTACTACAACCATTTAAAATTTACAATCCATATTTTTCTCCGCACATGCCCAACCTTTGCCGCAGAAGTCGTCTTCAAATACATCTAAGTCAAGTGATGCCAATAAGGCCAGCGCAGGTAAATGACCAAGTAGCGGCTACGGTATTAGTTGAAACTGTTTCCAAATGAGAGTGCTGGTATGCATTCTGGGAGTTGCACTCTATCAGGCTTTGCGCATACGCACTCTAAAGCCTCTCTTGTCAAGAACTTGCCGAATGCGCTCTGTTCTTATAACTTCTTTCCAGCTAATTTTATCATTAGTTACACTTAAAGAAGTATTTAGTAATTTTATAATATTCATCAACTTTTAGCGCATACACTGAGCAATATAGTCATATTAATGTTTAATTTGCGTAATATTTTACTAACGTGGGAAAAATTTTAAAACATGTTTTGTTGTCAATATGGCCAAGAGTAATGGGTCGACATATTACCAACAATTACGGCAGTATTAACTTTTTCTGTTTGATACATAATGGTTTTTATGTTTTATTTTCTATAAAATTTACATTGCGAAGAAAAGGGGTGTTTGGAACCAAACCAACATGCAAAACAAAGCCTGCAATCAACTCTTACGTTATTGTTTAAAAAATATTTATATCACGCCGTATTTTTGTAAAACTAGACTCTAAGAGGGTAAATCATATTATATATTAGAATAGCTAGCCCTAATTCTATGGACATGCAACAAGAAACCAGTTATTTTAAAATCGCCATAAGACATGCGTGTAGGCGTATTACCTTCAAATTGCATTTTTTTGTGAAACAACAAGAAAATATTCTTGAATCATTTTTTTGTTATATAGTTCTTTCAACTATAAACAAAACTGTTCAACTTTATCATAGTGCAGTTAATTTGTCTACATGTTGAAATATATAAGCAGCAAAATTTGAGGTTCTTAACTTGTCCATATTACCTTTACATACTTATTTTTTTTTCGGAAAGAGGAAAGGAAAGATAAAAAGGTTAGGAAAGGTTATTTTCGAAGATTATGGTGGTTCGGAAAAGCTTCAACCGTGGCACGTCACTCGACCATCCATCCACCCCAAAGCGGGATGAAAACCCATCGGTTTGTCGTTAAAACCACTGCACGTCGTGGGCCGGCGTAAGTGGCCGGCCTATTCGCAGATGTGAAGGAGCAGGTTCAGTGACGCCTCCGCCGAGCGTTCTGCTCTTTCGCTGGCGGCGTGTGGCTCCTGGAGAGCGGCACCAGACGCACCGTAGTCGCCAGCCGTGGCACGCCAGCCGTGGCACGCCAGACGTGGCACGCCAGACGTGGCACGCCAGCCGTGGCACAAAACGTGACTCGCAGCAAGCGGCTAACAGAGCGGATGAGCAGGACCTTGGACAACTAGAACTTAGAAATTTCGCTGAAAAATTTAAAGTGGCTCCTGCCATGAAAACTTGGGGTGGATGTTTGAAAAATGTACAAATACATGTTTCCTTCTCTCGAAGATATTGTGACTACCAATATGATATAATATATTAAAATCATTATAGGTCCTAAAAACTTATTAGGCGTGGGCTTAAAATTTATTGGCAAGTACGATAATTGTTATAGAGGCTACACGGAAAACAAAAAAATACTAAACAAAATTTAAAATTAACATAGTTATTACCAAATCAAGTTTCTATTTACGATTATATTTACTTGAATTTTAAATTTAGTGAAATGTTCAATATTTTTCGAAAACAACTTCTTACCCGAATAAATCATAATCGAATTTACGTGGTGAATTTGTGTAACAAAAGAAGTGCGGATAATGCAAGTTGAAAAATTTAGATAAACTACTTATATTTCTAAAATATTGTACGTAACTTTTTAAAAAAAACTGATTTTTAGAACAGATTTCATTTAAGAGAAAAATAATTATCATCTATACTTTTGCAATTTTTAATTATTTGAAATTTTGAAGCTCGCCAAAAATAGAACAACAGGTAGTGTCAATCGGCCAATCCCCCCTATAACTTTGATCTAATTTCCCTGCGGTTAAGACGCACTGAGTGTTGTGTCATCACTGGTGGTGACGTCAAGAGAGTAGGATCGTCCTAGTATGAGCCAATGGGAGCGTAGCAGGCTCTCGGACGCGATTTATCTCTGCATGCGACGTCATGTATCCCATGTGAGGGAGCGCATGACGGGCTTTGGAACACTGGAACGGGATGTCTGGCGGCCCGCTTCTATCCTGTATACCCTGTACTACTTAAAAAAACGCGCGAGGATATTCCAGAGGATATTCCACATACATACTTGTGCAGCGGGTCCTTAGAAGGTATGCAGTAGAAAACTGAACCACAAATCGAATAAAAGAACATCATCAAATGCATCTGTTCTGAGTACACCGTAGGCACAAGCCTTTCGGTGGGGGTCGTGCGCCTCACCTAGTTGTCAGATAGTGATCGTGACAAAACACAAATTCTTGAAAGTCTCTTCTGGAATCGTTTTTGTACACGCGCGCAGACGATTCCAAGTGGGATGAGCGTATCCGAGCGGAGACAAACCAGAGGAAGCTGGTCGGTGGGTGGTGAAGTAAAGAGTCGTCATCGAGGTTTTGAAAGTCGTTTTTGTGAATCTATTAATTAATGGCGGCGTCGATGGAATAAACCCATCACGAATGATGTCACAGGGGTCAACGATGCGTTTGGCTGCTCGACGACGCACAAAATAAAAGATCACACCTTTCACTTCAATAATTTTTCCCGCACTCGAGTCCCCGTTTACTGATTATTTTTTCTGCGTGCTGCTGAAGATCATCACTTCACGCAATACTGTTTTAAGTTGCGCATTTTCTTTCGGGGTCTACGCGAAGTGGTTATTTAACCTCAATGTCTGAATTCAGATACTGAAAGTTTGTTTTTAAGTCCTAAGTCCGGAGTGTTCCGGCATCTACTGGAAGCAGTTCTTTAACCTCGCTATCATTGCACATCAAAGATGTAACTTCACTATCTGTGTTCGTCTTGTAAAATTCAGTAGGAAATATAGTAATTAAAATTATCGTTCTCCGTGTTGTTAAGGCAGGAAGTCGATTCCTTTACTAAGAGCCTAGTGAGGGAAGAGAGTCGAAACCTGTAGCTGATTTACCCTTACAAACCGAAATGAATGCTTTCTGATGGATTCTTGCAGAAAATGTTCATTTCCTTCTGTATTGTGAATCTAAGTTGAATATGGCTTAGGGTAGGATCCTAGAATTAAGAAAATGTCCCAGTACGATCGTTTTTAACGGTTTTGACGTTAAAAAGAAATAAATAACCTCAAAACTGATACTGAAAATAATGTTTTTAATTTCTCATTATGCGGAATGCCTTATGACATCTTTTCAAAACGATTCTTTAACCTCAATACTGATTCCAAAATTAAATCTAAATCTAATGAATAATAAATAATATACTAAACAAACAAGTAATATGTTAGAGCCCATTGTTCAAAAAAGGGAACAGTTAAGTTCAAGGTAACTCTGACTTCGTGAGACCGATCTCTATGAAATTTTGCATAGCTACGTGTTTTCACCCAGGTTTAAGTGCTGTTAATTTTGTTGCAACTGAACATTATGGAGTTGAAGAATAAAACCAAATGTTCTTGTCAAATACATCCCGCAACATTTGGAAGCATTTTTTAAAATCTGTATAGTTAAATAACTCCTAAACAAAGCGTAATAAGGCATAAAAAACTACACATTTGAAACCAAAGGCCTAAGTAAACATTTCTCACACCATAATCTACAGGATAAGATTTTCTTGAACACTCTATTACCTCTTTGATCGTCTTCCACTTCTCGATATTACCCCACCTGCTCAAAGACATGCACGATATGGAACTAAATGTGAATGAGAGGGACGGAGAGATGCCGCTACAGACACAGAGAGAGAGAAACAGAGACAGAGACAGAGATGAAGGGAGAGAGATGGAGAGAGAAAGGGAAAGGGAGGGGGAAGAGGGAGATGAATGAATGAACAATTTCTGCCGGGATCCGTTAGTACATTCTAAATATTGAAATTTCCAAAATACAAAATAATAAATAAATGGTTTCTGATAATGTCTCTGATAATGTGAGAAATGTATATTCATTAAGTATCCAGAAATACTGGAAAAATACAGAAACTAAGAAAAATTTCGTTTTTGACTGAACACAAGCGAAATATTTGATTATGTTCTTTCGTAATTTCTCGTATCTCATGTTGCAACTACACTCGCGTACGTCACTGCTCTCGACTCAGGACGTCATACGACGAGGAAAATAGAAGCTTCAGTATTCACATGTGCAGTGTCAATAGTTTTAACTGAATTTTCTACACGTTTGACAACATATTTTTCTCCTGCTTGCCACTAGTGCCTCTGATAAAAATCTATGTAATACATTTATATTGTTTTACAGTCTTATAAAGGAGGCTTACTAACTAACATTTCGTATATCTTACACTACACTTACAGACTACTATTTACAGGAGACGCCAAGTATTTACAATTACATAGGAACTAACAAACTAAAACTGATATTAGACGACACGCTTGTTCATTTTCACCTTCACTCCTGATTTCTGCCCAGTGCGCCCCATGCACAGTTGTTCTATCGCAGGCAATTTGGGCGGGGTCTCTGCGTCGGCGGTGCTCTCCAGGCGAGTCATTCTGTTCACGGCGCCATGGCGGGGTACTTGAGCCTTCCAGTCTAACCAGTGTGTGCCGTCGAATGTGGAATTTCACATAGTTTTGCGATAAATTTTTATCGAACAGAATATATAGTTGGAAGACAAATAAAATGCTGTAAACAGACACTCTGTAGCTGATGTTCTGGATGCTACATTCCTTCCCAAATATTACGTATCTGTCGACGAAAAACATCTCCAAATAGAGCTAGTATACCAGGCTATCTCAGTGAAATTTATTCAATTTTTCTATAGTGGCCTACGACATTAGTTCATTGTTACTCCTCCTTCCTTATAAAATGAATATTCACAAAGTTTCTTCTCAAAGTTTCTAATTATTTTCGCATTCAATATTAAACTAGTAATACTGCCGAATAGCACAGACTTTCTCGCATTAGTTTTCTATTTTTTTAGGTCAGAACTAGCTATTCTGACTTGTCTGATCCTCTTGCCAGCTGCCATCACAGCCCAAACTATATTTTTTGACATTTTTTCAAATTTTCGATTTTCTAATAGTAGAACCGAATTGCAACTTTATGAATATTAAAGAAGAGTAAAGAGTAGTCCTAAATAAAAACTTTTATTGAAAAATTTGTGGCCGTTTTAAAAAAAGTGTTTAAGCGTTACTGTGAAAGAGAATGTCGAATCTCTTTTCACAGAAATTATTGAGTTTTCCAAAAACTTCATATAATCTCATTTAAAGATATGTCATTCTCAAATGCAATAGTGTTTAGAAGCCGCTGAAAATGTGCATATTAACGACACGAGAGATATTTAAAAAAATGTGTATTTTTTCACGTAAGAAAAGAATACAAAAAATGTATTTTACGTCATCTTAAATAGTGAAATAAGAACTATTCGTACGAAAACTTAGCAAACAAAGTTGGAGCTGTTTTTCAGAAGACAGCGATTGAGCGTTTCTCTAAATGCAGAATTTTAAGCTCATATTAAATAAAAACTGCCGCGTTCTCTAGAAATATATGACATTGCTTAAAGCACATGCACTTATAAATTTAATAATATCAAAAAATTGTCGCTAATGTAAATATTAAATTCGTAATAAAAAGGCCATAAATTACATTTTTTAGTTTTTTGAAAAAACAACAACAAAAAACAAAGCAATATGGCGTTTTAGCAATATTATAGAGTACACCTAGTACTATCACCACCAAAAAACATTTGAAGTCAATTTCGTAAAAATTGATTTTTAAATTCTTTACATTTGCAATTATTGCACGTAAAAATAGGACAAAATGACCAAAAGGTCAAAAAATGAACCTGTTTCTAATGGAAGAGTTATTTCCGGAGAACAAATTTCATTTAAACTATTGGTCTGATTGCAGTCTGACATGCACAATTCAATTTCTCGAAACGTGTTCTGTGAGTACACAAAATATCAAAAAAGGGAGCTAAAAATTAATATTTTTGCAAATTTGTCACGTAATGGGGGGTATTTTAAACTTGATCATTCCAGGATCCTTTTTGTTTCTCGTCTATCTCCTAAACTATTGGTCTGATTGAATTCTGGTTTGCACCATTCAATTTCTCGTAAAGTGTTCTACTAGTACACAGAATATAAAAACGGAGAGCTAAAATTAATATTTTTGCAAATTTGTCACGTAATGGAGGGGTATTTTAAACTTGATCATTCCAGGATCCTTTTGTTTCTCGTCTATCTCCTAAAATATTGGTCTGATTGAATTCTGGTTTGGCACCATTCAATTTCTCGTAAAGTGTTCTACTAGTACACAGAATATCAAAAACGGAGAGCTAAAATTAATATTTTTGCAAATTTGTCACGTAATGGGGGGGTATTTAAAACTTGATCATTCCAGGATCCTTTTTGTTTTTCTCGTCTATCTCCTAAACTATTGGTCTGATTGAATTCTGGTTTGCACCATTCAATTTCTCGTAGAGTGTTCTACTAGTACAAGAATATCAAACGGAGAGCTAAAATTAATATTTTTGCAAATTTGTCACGTAATGGGGGGGGTATTTTAAACTTGATCATTCCAGGATCCTTTTTGTTTCTCGTCTATCTCCTAAACTAATTGGTCTGATTGAATTCTGGTTGCAACCATTCAATTTCTCGTAAAGTGTTCTACTAGTACACAGAATATCAAAACAGAGAGCTAAAATTAATATTTTTGCAAATTTGTCACGTAATGGGGGGGTATTTTAAACTTGATCATTCCAGGATCCTTTTTTGTTTCTCGTCTATCTCCTAAAATATTGGTCTGAGTGAATTCTGGTTTGGCACCCTACAATTTCCTCGTAAAGTGTTCTACTAGTACAAAGAATATCAAAACGGAGAGCTAAAAATTAATATTTTTGCAAATTTGTCACGTAATGGGGGGGTATTTTAAACTTGATCATTCCAGGATCCTTTTTGTTTCTCGTCTATCTCATAAACTATTGTCTGATTGAATTCTGGTTTGCACCAACATCAATTTCTCGTAGAGTGTTCTACTAGTACACAAGAATACCAAACGGAGAGCTAAATTAATATTTATGCAAATTTGTCACGTAATGGGGGGGTATTTTAAACTTGATCATTCCAGGATCCTTTTTGTTTCTCGTCTATCTCCTAAACTATTGGCCCGATTGAATTCTGGTTTGCACCATTTAATTTTCTCGTAAGTGTTCTACTAGTACAAAAGAATATCAAAACGGAGAAGCTAAAATTTATATTTTGCAAAATTTGTCACGTAAATGGGGGGGTATTTTAACTTGATTCAGTCCAGGACCCTTTTGTTTTCCTCGTCTATCTCCTAAACTATTGGTCTGATTGGAAATTCTGAAATTGCACCATTCAATTTTCTCGTAAAAGTGTTCTACTAGTACAAATAATATAAAACGGAGAGCTAAAATTAATATTTTGGCAAATTTGTCACGTGATGGGGGGGTATTTAAACTTGATCATTCCAGGGATCCTTTTGTTTCTCGTCTATCTCCTAAACTATTTGTCTGATTGGAATTCTGGTGTGCCCCATTCAATTTCCCGTAGAGGTGTTCTACTAGTACAAAGAATATAAAACGGAGAGCTAAAATTAATATTTTGGCAAATTTTTTTTGGGTCAACGGTAAATGGGGGGGTATTTTAAACTTTGAATCATTCCAGGGACCCTTTTTTTGGTTTCTCGGTCTATATCCTAAATATTGGTCTGTTGAATTCTGGTTTGCACACGCATTCAATTTCTCGTAAAGTTGTTCTAGCTAGTACACAGAATAATAAAAACGGAAGAGCTAAAATTTAATATTTTTGCAAATTTGTCACGTAAAAATCGGGGGTGTATTATAAACTTGATCATTTCCAGGATCCTTGGTTGTTTTCTCGTCTATCTCCTAAAAATATTGGCTAGATTGAACTTCTGGTTTGCACACCATTCAATTTCTCGTAAAGTGTTCACTAGTACACAGAATATCAAAAACGGAGAAGCTAAAATTAATATTTTTTGCAATTTGTCACGTGAATGGGGGGGTATTTTAAAACTGATCATTCCAGGATCCTGTTTTGTTTCTCGTCTATCTCCTAAACTAATTGGTCTGATTGATGGTTGTTTGCACCATTCAATTTCTCGTAGAGTGTTCTACTAGTACAAAAGAATATCAAACGGAGAGCTAAAATTAATATTTTTGCAAATTTGCACGTAATTTGGGGCGGTTATTTTAAAACTTGATCATTCCAGGATCCTTTTTTGGTTTCTCGTCTATCTCCATAAACTATTGGTCTGATTGAATTCTGGTTTGCACCATTCAATTTCTCGTAAAGTGTTCTACTGTACACAGGATATCAAAACAGAGAGCTAAAATAAATATTTTTGCAAATTTGTCACGTAATGTGGGGGGTTATTTTAAACTTGATCATGTTCCAGGATCCTTTTGTTTCTCGTCTATCTTCCTAAAATATTGCGTCTGAGTGAATTACTGGTTTGCACCCTTACAATTTCTCGTTAAAGTGTTCTACTAGTACAAAGAATATCAAAAACGGACAGCTAAAAATTAATATTTTTGCAAATTTGTCACGTGAATGGGGTGTATTTAAACTTGATTCATTCCAGGATCCTTCTTTGTTTCTCGTCTACTCTCAAAATATTGGTCTGATTGAATTCTGGTTATGCACCATCAATTTCTCGTAAAGAGTGTTCTACTATACACAGAATACCAAACGGACAGAGCTAAAATTGTAATTATTTTGCAATTTGTCAGTAATGGGGGGTATTTTAAACTTGATCATTTCCAGGATCCTTTTTGTTTCTCGTCT
Organism: Gryllus bimaculatus; assembly: GCA_017312745.1. NCBI lineage: Eukaryota > Metazoa > Arthropoda > Insecta > Orthoptera > Gryllidae > Gryllus > Gryllus bimaculatus. The sequence continues at coordinate 2,792 of BOPP01000238.1, read as the reverse complement.
ATCTTCTAAACTATTTGGCCGATTGAATTCTGGTTTGCACCATTCAATTTCTCGCTTAAGTGTTCTACTAGTACCAGAATATCAAACGGAGAGCTAAATATAATATTTTTGCAAATTTGTCACGTAATGGGGGGGTATTTTAAACTGATCATCCAGGATCCCTTTTTGTTTCTCGTCTATCTCCTAAAATATTGGCCCTGATTGAATTTCTGTATTGCACCATTCCAATTCTCGTAAAGTGTTCTACTAGTACAAATAATATTAAAACGGAGAGCTAAAATTAATATTTTTGCAAATTGTTCACGTAGATGGCGGGTATTTTAAACTTGAATCATTCCAGGACTTGTTCGCATCCCTACTTTTCTTTATTTGTTCCCTCATTTCGTGGCTACTAGTCCAAATTAAACGAGAGCTAAAATTATTTTGAAAGTCACGTATGGGGTATACTTGACTTAGACTTATGTTCTCGTTTATCAAATATGGTCTGATGGTGCACCATTCAATTTCTCGTAAAGTGTTCTACTAGTTACACAGAATATAATAAACGAGGCTAAAATTAATTATTTTTGCAAAATTTGTCACGTATGCGGGGGTATTTTAAACTTGATCATTCCAGGATCCTTTTTGTTTTCTCGTCTATCTCCTTAAACTGATTGGTTCTGGATTGAATTCTGGTTCTGCCACCATCTTAATTTCTTAGCTAAGTGTTCTACTAGCTTACCACAGAATATAAAACGCGAGGCTAAATTAATATTTTTGCCAAAATTTGTCACGTAATGGGGGGTATTTTAAACTTGATCATATTCCAGCGACCTTTTTTGTTTCTCTCTATATCTGCCTAACTATTGGTCTCTGAATTGAATTCTGGTTGCACCATTCAATTTCTGTAAAGTGTTCTATAGTACACAGAATATCAAAACGGAGAGCTAAAATTAATATTTTGCAAATCTTGTCACGTAATGGGGGCGGGTTATTTATAACTTGAATCATTCCAGGTCCTTTTGTTTCTCGTCTATCTCCTAAAATATTTTCGAGTGAATTCTGGTTGCACCTCAATTCTCGCTTAAAGTGTTCTCTAGTACCACAGAATATAAAAACGGAGAGCTAAAAATTAATATTTTTGCAAATTTGCTCACGTAATGGGGTATTTTAAACTTGATCATTCCCCAGGATCGTTTTTGTCTTCCGTCTATTCTCTAACATTGCGTCTGATGAATTTCTGGTTTGCACCATTCAATTCTCGTTAAAGTGTTCTATTAGTACACAGAATATAAAACTGGAGAGCTAAAATTAATATTTTTGCAAATTTGGTCACGATAATGGGGGGGGCTATTTATTAACTTGAATCATTCCAGTATCCTTTGTGTTCTTCGTCTATCTCCTAAAATAATTGGTCTGAGTGAATTCTGTGTTTGCACACCATTCATTTCTTCGTAAAGTGTTCTACTAGTACAGAAAGAATATAAAACGGAGAGCTAAAATTTAATATTTTGCCAAATTTGTCACGTTAATGGGGGCGGTGATTTTAACTTGATTCATTCCAGGATCCCTTTGTTTCTCGTCTATCTCCTAAACTATTGGTGATTGAATTCTGGTTTGCACCATTATTTTCTCGTAAATGTTCTACTAGTACACAGAATATAAAAACGGAGAGCTAAAATTTAATATTTTTGCAAAATTTGTCACGTAATGGGGCGCGGGTATTTTAAACTTGATTCATTCCAGGATCCTTTTTGTTTCTCGTCTATCTTCCTAAAATATTGGTCTGATTGGATTCTGTTTTGCACCATTTAATTTCTCTAAAGTGTTCTACTAGTACACAGAATATCAAAACTGAGAGATAAAATTAATATTTTTGCAAATGGTCACCGTAATGGGGGGGTATTTTAAACTTGAATCATTCCGCGATCCTTTTTGTTTCTCGTCTATCTGCCTAAACTATTGGTCTGATGAATTCTGGTTTGCCCATCAATTTCTCGTAGAGTGTTCTACTAGTACACAAAATATTAAAACGGAGAGCTTAAAATTAATATTTATGCATATTTGTCACGTAAATGGGGGGTAATTTGCAAACTTGATGCATTTCCAGGATCCTTTTTTGTTTCTCGTCTATTCCTAAAATATTGCGTCTGATGAATTTTAGTTTGCCACATCAATTTTCTGTAAAGTGTTCTACTAGTACAAGAATATCAAAACGGAGAGCTAAAATTAATTTTTGCAAATTTTGGTCAACGTAATGGGGGGGTATTATTAAACTTGGATCATTCCAGGATCCCTTTTTGTTTCTCGACTATCATCATAAATATTGGTCTGATTGAATTCTGGTTTTGCGACCATTCAATTTCTCGTAAGTGTTCTACTAGTACAAATAAAACGGAGAGCTAAATTAATATTGTTGGCAATTTGTCCACGTAATGGGGGGGGTATTTTAAACTTGATCATTCCAGGATCCTTTTTGTTTCTCTCTATCTCCTAAACTATTTGTCTGGATTGAATTTCTGGTTTTGGCCCCATTTAATTTCTCGTAAGTGTTCTACTAGTACAGAATGAATAAAAACGGAGAGCTAAAATTATTTTTTGCAATTTGTCGCGTAATGGGAGGGGGGTATTTAACTTGATATTCCAGGATCCTTTTTGGTTTCTGCGTCTATCTCCTAAACTATTGGTCCGATTGAATCTGGTTTTGCACCATTTAATATTTCTCCGTAAAGTGTTTACTAGTACAACAGGAATATAAAAACGGAGAGCTAAAAATTAATTATTTTTGCAAATTTGTCACGTAATTGGGGGGA
>BOPP01000237.1:1655156-1674974 GCA_017312745.1 Gryllus bimaculatus | reverse complement strand
CGTCTTTCCCCCAAGTGGCAAACTTTTTTTTCATTTGATCTTCGATATTGTGGAGTTTGTACGCGGTGAAAAGCTTGATCTGTACATGTGATAGCTCAAACGCAGACCAATACAATTTGCTAGTGTGTACTCTTCGTATGATGGTTTTTGTTGTTAGATGTGTGGCAGTATTTCTCATTCAGGAACGTATTGCTCTTGTTAATTTTCTTCGAGAATTTGTCCTGAAGGGAGATACTTTGTTTTTGTTTCAGGGGTGGTAGTTCTTCAATTCGCGTGCGACCCGAAATTCATTGGAAATTTCCCTCTTCTCTACTATTATCATCCATATTTTCGACATGCTTGTCATTGTCATCCTGAGTTTGCACAGTGATGTCTCTGCTCAGATTACTTAGGTTCTGAGGAGTTAGGCGATGTTTTCACTTCTCTTGATTGCTTCAAAACTGGTGCAGAGAGAGAGATTTTTCATCAAACATCTGCACTCGACGCCTGGTCCGCTATTCTTTGCTCACTAACTTCAGAAATCAGGAACGGTGAAGAAATCTTTGATGTAACTTGTTGTCGAGGATACCCGTAGTGTCATGTCTCCATTTGGTAATGGTGTGTATCCGCATGATTGAAGGTATTTATCTTCTATAAGTCCACTTCATCCTTCCTGGTTGCCTGATGCGGCGATGGTCTCTGGAAGCAATAGATTTGCTTCTGCTGGGAGCACTTGCGGAGGTGCAGCTATAAGTGGAGATGGATGGGTGCTTGAGTGTTCGGCCAATGATAGTATATTCGGGGTTATCCCGATAGGGCGCTGTTTCAGCTCTGATCACACGCTCGCAGCTGCACCTCCAAGCGGTGGGCTCCAGAAGCCGATGCCCGGCGCTCCCAGGCAGCGGCTGCATTTCCGAAGGCCTTACGACGCATATTCCCGTGTCTCCATATCTATCTAAATGGAGTGTAGCATCGCCTGTACTATGCACCAGCCAAATTTTTTCATGACGTTTGCCCTCTCGCCACGTGGCTAAGTTCTAATTGCTCGTACGTATGGGGGGGCTGGGCTTTGGGACGACCTTATTATTATTATTATTATTATTATTATTATTATTATATATTATTCTATTATTATTATTATTATTATTATTTGATTATTATTTTATCATATTATCATGTATATTATTATCATTATTATCATTATTATTATCATTATTATCATCATTATTATCATTATTATCATCATTATTATCATTATTATCATCATCATCGATTCACCCGTCCATCAAAACCATTAATATTAGATCGAAAAGGCTATAGAGAATAAGGATCCTAAAATAGTAGGCTACATTCACCCCTCACGTTTGGGTACCTTCTATGGTTCAAACCTCGGTCGATTCCCCTGGAATTTATTTGTTTGTGGATAAGTTTTCTTTCTCCTCTTTTCACCAATGCAACATTCATAAGTATCATCTGTTACTAAATCATTAACCAATAAATCGCAAGGTCCAGGTACAGAGAAGTATAGACAAACCTTTTTTAATGTGTAATGTCTACCATGTGCAGACACCAACGTTTAAATCTTGTTTCCTGTTCCTTGGTGAACAGGCAGAATTTCTTCCATAGAAATATTTGACTCACAGCATGAAATGCAGGGGTCCAGAACAGGAAATGCTAAGATAAATTTAAATTTTATGTCAACTAGAATAAAAATTAAAATTTGTGTCAATTCGGTAGTGTCTTAGTAAACACATATAGTAATTCCATGAAAATATTTGTAACGTTTCGATTATAAGATTGCTTTCTTGGAGACATTCTAAAATTTTCAATTTGGATTCATAAAATGATATTTTTCACGAGGGTTTTCCAAAAATACCAAGATTCATTGTTGCTTTCATGAAAACATTTTTTTTAAATATTTGCTTTCAATACCTAATGAATCTGTTGAGATATGCATTCTGAAATATTCTTTCTTATCAGTTCCGTCATATTAGGAATCTGAATTCACATTTTTTCGAATGCTAATTTCGAAATCATTTCTGAATTCACGGATCTAAATATCTTCACTAGTTTGCTCCGCATTGAAATGTCAGTCAGTTTCTTCTGTTATTACATGAAGGAAAATTCGAGCAAATGAAATGATGTAAAATTAAAAAGCTTTAGTCGTTAAAAAAATTATAGCTTTTGTTGTTCCTGCCTTCACAAGTCATTTCATTTTTAATTTCAATGTATAGAAATTTTGAAAGGTGATTACAGAAGAATTAATGTTTGGATGATTGATTGGAAAATTGATGCATCATGCTTGGGTATAAAGGACGTAAGAGACCTTTTCGTACTCTGTAAAAATACTTTTTTATAAAAAATAAACAGCTTCATTTCCAGAACACTGTGTAAGCAAAATATAAAATTTATCGTATGCGAAAGTTGGAACTGTCTGTGAGTAGTTTCAAATATAAACAATTATAAACAAACGGGAATACTTAGACCCTCGGTTATTAAATTGTAAAGAACATTAAATAGTCAATTTAATTTCAGTTAGATTTCAAGATTCTTGATTTTGCTGGTCACTCATGATTTGGAGGTAATACCCAAACCCTAAAAAATGCAATAAAATGACCTCAAATGTCTCACTGCTTAAGAAAGAAATTAGGTACCTAAAATAGTTTTCAGTGCCTAGATCACCTTATTTCAGAGTTATAGAAAATAGCAACATATTCCGTTTATGGAAGTACTGCTAATTTCCTCAATACACAATTCACAAAATTGTACATTTTAGTTCTTGATCTATTAAAGTCATTCGCAAAGAAAGCTGTTCAATTATTATGATTTATTTTGCTAATTTACATAGGCAGCTCATGAATGTTGTTTAGTAATATTCTAAATGTCAATCTTTTGTTTTTACATGTAATATACCGTTCTATAAACAACCTATTGGGGAATAAAATTATTATAATTTATTATCATTTTTATAAATTGCACAAAGCTGTGATCTTTTCTTTCCGTATAATATGTGGGGAGGTTCTGAGTAAACGAAACAAACTTGTAAGGCATGTAGTGTGATCAAAGACCATTACCTCTTTCCAGTGAACATGAGAAGGGAAATCTAGAAATAAGATACACACGTAAAATATATGTCATTGTGTACCGGACTGTTAGGAAACTCAGACATATGTAGGTTCTATATTGGTAATTATTTTTAGATGTCATTTATTTATTTGTTCAACTGTTTTCGCAGGATTGTTGTTTTTAAGTATACATTTATATGTACATTAATATTATTGCCATTTTTATACTTAATTTACCTCAAACTATTTTAACAAATTAAAATTTATCATCTATATTCTGTAAACTAAAGAGAGCGAGAAACCATTTTAAAGCAAATTTAGAATTGAAAGCAATCCTGCTACATGTAATTCACGAAATAACGTTAATATTTTTTCTCGAAAATTATATAGAGACTTGATGGAGCTGATTATGAAACACTGAACTTTTGGTCAGGAACACAGATCGACTTTGTTATTGCTTTGTATTCAAAATGTCACAAACTTGTAGATTATGAAGGGCAGGTGAAGATGAACACATTTTGCTAATGAACTTCTTGTTGGAAATCCCAAATTATGACTTTACCCATGTCACGTTTGTCTCTTATTTGGAGAACTCATCGTGCACTGGTGTACGTAAAATCTCTTTGTCCCAGAACGTGTACCTGAAAACACCACTAGTGATGGCTTCCATCTCCCTTAAAACTACATGCAAATATCTCGTGAGCAATTTAATCCTATGTATTTTTCCTACCGTACTTCCATTGTTAAAACGTGGTCATCTTTCCGCATCTACTTACAGACCCTAAAATTTGTAACAATTATTCCGAATAGCAAGAATGGATTATTCTGCATAGAAGGGATGATTATAAATCGCTAAACCAACCCTCGAGAAGGCAAGCGGCAGCGCCGTCTGTTGGCTGCTTCTGCACTGGGCATCTGGTGTCATGCAGGCCGCCTGCACCGCCCCGCCTCCCACCGGCTCCGCCGCCTCTGCTCGTTGGCCCGGTCCTATCGAGTTAGGATTCACTAACGGGGTTAAATGACGGGCGCGGCGGGTGCGGGGGGGCCGGGCGGGAAGCGGCGGGGCGAGGCGGGGCGAAGCAGGTGTGAATGGTGATCAATTTAAGCGCGGGCCTGGCGTGCTAACTAACTACACTAATGTATTTCCATGTATATTTGGAACCCGTAGTCTGTTACAGCCAGCACCGCCGCGCCAACGTCGCCGCCACCGCCGCATCTCCTTTGCCATCCGCCGCCTTCTGAGTTCCTTGCCTTCTCCTCCAAGGCCTCTCCTCCCTCCCCTCTCTCAGATACTCTAGTAAGCGTAGTGGCCTGGCGCTAGTTTGCATTACTTACCGCAAGATGCCGACACACGTCGCCCCCGCTGGTCCCGCCCGCCGCGCCACGGTCCGCCGCCCCCACACACCTCCCCAGACCATCGCGACCCCGCCTCGTGCGCACGCCTCCCTCTGCTAATTAATTCCATTGCGATTTTCACAAAAGGTGCGGGTGGCGGTGGACTGGACAAGTGGAGGGCGGGGAGGGGGAGGCCTGTGCTGTGGGGCGAGAAACCGGTTCGGTGCAAAGCAGCTACTACATGTGCGCTCCGCTCAATCGAGTCGCGGTGAATCGATTACAATCGATCTTCTCTTTTGTTATTGAAGACTGCCGCTTATCGGCTATTGGAAAAACAACAACAACAAGTTTCGAGTATACTTGTTACAAGCATACCTGGATTACGTAATGATTCTTTGAAGGATACAAGAATTATACGCGCACGTTTTCTTGAGCCCCGGCATACCTCCCCATACTCCTATCCTAACATTAGTTGAATTCAGAATAAATGATAGCCACAAGTTTTGCTGTCAAACTCTGATAACCAGAAGTATTTGTTCCCTTCCAATAGAAATTAGTCTGCATCGAAAAACGAGCTACAGATTTCATATAATTGTCCTTTCAATAAAATAATCAAACTCCCACTCCCCTCGCATCTAGCAAAATGAGGGCTCAAGACTACCTGCGGGAATAATACCAATAACATGATATCGGATGTAATGGACATGCAAAAGATGCGCATGATTGTCAAGTCGTATGAATCGATTGTAATCGAGTACAACACTATTACTGTTCTCAAAGGTGGTAAAGCACCAAATCACTGCTATTTATTCGTAAGAAATGTTTCAACGGACATGGGGCTGTACACGATCAAACACCTCAGCCACATCAAGGCTTCCGCTATTCCTCCACGTTAATCATGATACAGGTCCGAAATGAGCTTTAGAGCCACCTCTGCGTACTGCTTGGTTGACGAAGATCTGCACTGGGAATACCCCTTAGGGGATCAGTAGGTACTGCTGGAGAGCTCGAAACGTCCTTTAGACGCCGATAGATGGCAGCCGAGAAAGCAGCACCGACTTAAAAGAAAGGGTAACTATTACAAGGAAGACTGTGCCATTTTGTAGCACTAGTTCCTACTTTATCTAGGGATTGTAGGGGCAGCTCGATCCTAAGAAAGAAGCTCAGGTCATGCAAGATTACGCGTGGACTATAGATTTATCTTCGCCCTTGTTCACTTCCTTCCCAATTAAAGACGGTTTTCGAACAGGTTTCAGAAGGGACCATTTTAAACCGTCAAAAGAAGTACTTTTATATTAAAATGAATTTGTTTTTATAACTTATATCTGCATTACTTTAAATTTGTAATTTCAATTCAACCGACTATGAAAATAAAATATTTTCAATTATCCTAATTTTTTCTACTGATAATTTGATTATGCTCTGAGAAAACCTTTAAAATATGTTTCGAAAAGGAATTAATCTAAAATACTATTACAAGCAATTAACAAAAAATACATTCTCCATACATTTTCAATAAGGAGGGTTACGAGTTAAGAGGGAGTTGAATTTCGGTCGAGTGGAAAAAGACGACTAGTCTAACTGCTACACCAGTCGGGTCAGTACCTGGCGTCTTTTATAATCTGCATTACGAATTTCACTGCGTGCTGAAATGATGACAGGTGTCAATTGCTTTGAGAGCTGTTTACTGCTTTTTGACATGCCCAGGAACTCGGGAAAAACAATGAAACAGTTTCGATTTTGACAGAAAAATTAAAATACTTGATTCTGTTATTTTGCCTGTTCTCATACTGCACGTACCGACTGATTTTCCGTACTCAGTGTCTCGCTGGTTACACCGTTGATATCGCATCACTACGCGTCAACACGAAAGAGGCCGCTGGCGATTAAATATTTTCTATTAATTCATCGCATCACGGATACTTTTTTGATATTATCAGCACCTATGTAAAGAGCTGTTGTACTGACCTTATTCCATGCTATTCTATTCTATAGTTTGTCAATATTTGCGACGATCGTCTTTCCATGAATCATTACTGTTTTGCAGAGATGTATGACAGTATTTAATTTGTTGCTCTTGAACCGTGAGCGTGCCATTCCCGGAAAACCATTTGGCGTGATTTTGTTCAGCAGAATGTCAACTACTGCAGCCTCTAGCTGTTCCTATTTCTCAGCTCCGACCGCAAGAGCCGGTGGTCGAAAAGGGCCGATCACGTGACCCAAACACACGCCGGCCACCGCGGACCCATGTCTCGTCCTTGGGGCGCTCCCGACCTACCGTAACACATTCAAAATTGAGCCCGCCGCCCGCCCGTTCCCTCCCGTCCGTTCCGCTAATTCCCTTGCGAGGCCTCTTTGCCCCCCTCGTCCCCCCTCCGCCGCACGCCAGCCGGTTGCCGGTGTCGCTTCCAAATCGCGTAATGTCCTACGCCGTTTTTGCGGCAGCCATCTTGGAGCCGGGTGGACGCGCCACGCCGCGCCTGCGCCGCCGAAAGCTATTCTGATTCGTTAGTGTTTGTAATTAACATTGTTATCCCGGGCCCGCCGCCCTCGCCGTTGAAATGGGAAGCTCCCCGCCCCCCCGCCCCCCCCTCCGCCCCGCCCGCCGCCGTCGCCGTAGCCTTGCCCCAGTTTGGCGATGCGCTAAGGACTTGTCGGACGCCGCGAATCACGGCCACATTTACATACGGGCGAACGCCATCCTATCCGATTGGCAGCTGCCCACGCGCGCTCTCGGCCTCAACAGACGCCTTCCAACAGGGGCAGGGCGCACAAACGGGCCCAAAAACGGTTTTAACTTTTGTTTTTTGGGGGGGAGGGCAGGTTTTTTTCATTGATTGATCGGTGTTTCCAGATGCCTCATCTGATAAGCCCAGTAGTCCCGTAAGTGTAGTGGTTCTTTTCATTGATAGATTGATTGATTGATTGGTGTTTCTGGATGCCTCATCTGCTAAGGCAAGTAGTTCCGTAAGTGTAGTGAGTGTTTTATGGCGGGAGATGATATTCCTCCGCTGGATTGGGAGATCCAGCGCTGATCTACACGTTGGTTTGTGGTGTTTTTTTCGCAATCAGATGTGTCACATCAGCGGCGTACCGCCGCCCCTCCCCCACCAGCCGGGTCAAGCTCTAAACTCTCGACTGGTCTCTGAACACGTGTGGTAGTGTAGGGCATGTGAGTATACGTTTGTGTAAGGGGTGAGCATAGTAGAAGGAAGAGGAAGAAAAGATCGCGCGCGGACCGTGGCCTGGATGTTAGGGTACTGATCCGGTATTCGCCTGGTATTGATCGGAAAAACCACGTAGAGCTATCAATCAGAGCAGCAGGCAGCTCGAATGCTCCTTCATTCTTCTCAAAATTCATTCGTCATTCTGTCAAAAAATCCTGCCACCGTCAGGACTCTAACACTCTGAGCTCTCGGTCAGAGTTGCTGCAGTGACATCAGTACGGATCCCCAGAACACTTTTTATAATTTATCTTCGTTTAGGACAAGCATTATTGTTTCATCTCTTAGGTCTTCTTATTGGAACTTATTGGAATTCCTAGTGATACCATCATGTTTCAGCCCTTATGGGATGTCTACATAAGAATTCAAAATGAATACAAAATGTGCCATTATGTAAGACCATTCGTCTGTTCGTATATTCATTTCTCTTTTAAGCTTTGGAAGACCTATAATCTTCGGAACAGTGGCAATTTAGAGATAATTATTATTTTTATTTTTATTATTATTATTATTATTATTATTATTATTATTATTATTATTATTATTTGCAATACAACGCTGCAGTTTCTATTTGCAATAAAAATACACTGCGAAATCATTCACAGTTTCTAGAAGTGGCTTCGTCAGTTAGACTCTTACATTATATGCGTGTATATTGCAAATAAAAATAAAGAAAAATTCACGAAGCTACAAAACTATTTAAGAAAATCAGTTTTTAAATACGAAATCAGTATTGCTTGTATCTTATCATTCTGTGACATTTGCGGCAAAATTCAGAAATATAAGGAAAAATCTTAGCTTTCAGTTAAAGTACTATGTAAGATCTTCTGTTTTCTCGGAACAGCAATAATTCATCCTGATGTCACGACAATCTCCCAAACTACACAATATTATTCTATCAGCGTCCACGGATCAGCAATTTTATAAAATCAAATTAATTTTAATTGAATAAAACTCTGTGACTCCAGAATATTTACATGTTTTCTCTTCAATTTATAAAAATTCGTTCGTCAATTTCCATTACAATCCAAACATTCAGACACACCAATTTAGAGTACCCGTCGGTGGGATGTGTGTTTTTTAACGCGATATGCCATTTTCAGAATTAACACTACGTTTTTTCACCATTATCTACATAATTCTTTCATAACACGCTTTTTAAAATGTAGTTTTACAATTTATTATATTTTTTTATTCAATTACCAGCCATTGAGTCCTTCATTAGGGAGTTTGGGGGAGTCGCTTACGAATTTACGTTAAACATTAACGTTACGTGACCGGCATCCTTTGTCATCGTTATCCTTGTTCGAGCTGTGCTAACTCGGCTGGTGTTTAACTAGATTCAGGTGTCATTAATGTTTAACACTCGACATAAAAGCAAAAAAATGCGCTGGAATTTTTTGAGTGATCAAATGTAGTCCGAAACTGTTGAAACTGCCTTATTAATTTTATGCGGATGAATTTCTGTATTGAAATGCATAATGCGGCATATTTTCAAAATACTATTATTTTGTCACTTTTACACTGTTTAAAATATTTTTAAAGCTTTAAAACCATTTCAAACATCAAGATTTACAACTTATTCTGACGAAGAGATTTTACTTCATATTTCTACTGATCTAATAGCAATTATTTACGCACTACATACATTCGAAGTAAAATCATGTGATCAAACATATTGAATTTTTATTACCGTATACTTCTCAGCAAGTGTATTCTGTTAATAAATTGTTTATATCTCTCATCTGATTTAACCTTAAATCTAGCAATAAATTCGTGAATACTTATAACTACAATATTGCAGATACAGATTTTCTGTTAATTAAGACTATTCCCCCAAAATAGACATTTAAATGTACAATTTTGTACATTCAAATGTTTATTTACATGCGAGAATTTTTTTAGTACATTTGAGTGAAATATAGATAGCATCTAAACAAATACTTTATCAATAATGGCTCCAATTGTTTTTCCTTTTTCCCTCGTGTAGAGAAAAAAAGGTTAATTATTGTCAAATTCTCTACATTTTTGAAAATAGCAAACAAAACATTACATTTGGAAAAATACAATATTCATGATGTAGATATTCTTCTTAATGAAATCAGTTTTTAAAAGGAGATGTTCAAAGGATTAAACGCCGGAATGGTTCAGCGTAGCCTTAAGTCTGGTGTTGTAGGAGTAATATATACCGCGTAATACTTCGAAGAAGGTGGGGTCTAATTCGAGCGCGATGAAACAGTTTTTGCTGCTTACAAACACATTTTTTCAAGTTAAAGTAGTATAAGATTATGTACCCGTATAAAATAATGCGAGAAACTATGTGTTGTTGTAGTTATTACAAGAAATTAATGTTTGTGATACAGTTACACTTATAGACACTATACATTTTAATTTATTTATACGAAGCTCTTCATCTGTCTTTGAATTTTCCGTAGCACAAAGGATGTTAGTGAATTACACAGGCAAACAATTTTGAAGGTTTTGACTTGAATTAGGTAAAGTGGACAAATCCCCAAAATGTCATTGACGTTTTTGTAGGAAAATACTGATCTTCCTTTGTTCGGCCTATTTTTTTTAAACACATGCATGAATTTGTATGCAAGCAGATGAACAGGCTTCTGAATTTTCCTCGAGCAAATACCCATTACTCTCCAAATTGGTGTTTCCCGTTTGTCCCGTACTGTCGTGCTATATTACATTCCACATCTATTGACCATTAATATCTCCCGAAAACAATCCACAGGATGTGAATCGGTTCATAGATTCAATCAGGAGCGCGAAAGAAAACTAGAGATAACATTTTTTTAAAAATTAGTAGGATTAATTTTGTGATAAACGGATTTGTCCATTTTGCTCTAAGTCATGTCAAGAATCTAATAAATTTTTTGTCGGCTAATTCATTAACATCCTCTTGTATCTTCCGCAGGCCTCCTGGACAGTTGGAAGCAGTATATAACTCAAACAACAGGTACAAATATTTTTGTATATTTATTAGTTTTCTATATTAATTTACGTTATTTTACTTCTTTATTAGATTATATATTTACATAAAAAATACCATAAAACTGCATGCGATGTTTGAAGGGATGGAAACTGTTTCTCTGTCCATAAAATGCAAGGTCTCTGCAATTGTCGTTGGAATGAGAAAACTCTATGCATACCATAACTAGCACCACTGGTGAAAAATATTGCAGTTCACTATAGGGAAACGGTTCCATTAAAAATACTTGGATATGTTAAGTACATTGCATGCATAATATGATTACTGACGCCACATATTATAAACGGCAGCAAAAATTTCAACTAGTTCATTAAACGTACGAAGCCACATTAGTCAATTCGAATAAGCGTAAAACCACTTCAATAAAATTTTGTTTTCGTCGTCCTTTAAGGCCAATGTACACGATAGAGATTACAACCAATTTTGGTAAAAAACGGACATCAAAATAAATTGTTCTACCCAATTTCTGTACAGAGACTTGGTAATAATATGAAACGAAATTAAACCAGTTTACACGCTTTGTACGAAATTTTGTGTCAAAATGTTTCGTCTCAGTATGTCACGTAGTGAGTGTTTCTTGATATTGATGTGTATTTTAAGATTATTGACATGCATGACACAGCAATGATTTTGAAAGCAAAAACCAATCGTCTTTAATCTACACACTAAACAGTATCCTAATCTAATACGTCCTAGCCAAATATTTTCAAAATATGACTCGAGGCACGTATGAAGTTGTTTCATACAGGTACCAGCTTCTTGATATAAAGGTCTCCTTGATATTAAGTCTCTAGATACAGAGAGCAGAAAAAGCTGAACAATCGTGACCAAATAATATCTTCTCACCTGCAAGCCCCACAGCAGCGCACAGAAGTTTGGGGAGAATCGATAGCAACTGATGTCAAATGATGATATTTTGAGTATAGTTTGTTGCTTTAGTGGCAAAAAAATCACCATATTCTTCCCGAGGAGGCAACATACATTACACTTACGGGAATAACAACCTCAGTAGTTACGTAGACACACCCGGAATCGCTAACCTACCAACCACGAAATAATGAACGGTGCGTCCGTGGCGGACCGCCCCCAGTGCGCGCTAGGGTTCCGCAAGGCTTCGAGTGCAGTCAACGACCACTCGCCAATTGGCGCCCAACGCGTGCCCTCTGCTCTCCCCTCGCGACAGCGCGCAGTCAGACGCCCGGACAAGAACGGACGGCAGCGGGCGAGCAGGCAGGTCAGCAGGTGACAGTGCAACACGGGGGGACGACCGAGAACTCCTTTTGAAGGGCTCGGGCCCAAGGGCTTAACCCTTGAAGCCCCACTCCATCACGAGCGGCGGCGTGCAGCAGCTGGACCTTCGTGAATTTCGTAGAGAGCCCTTGGCTGGAGGGCGTTGACACACGCGCGACACGCGAGGAAATTGTACTTCTTTCGTTTGGGTGGGTGCGCGTTTAACTCGGACGCACAGGCAGAGCGTTTGTGAGCTCCAGGTGGAAGATTTTTAAAAATAATTTCCATTTTTATTATTTTTTTCTTCAGAAAGAGGAAAAGACGCTTATATCTATCTGCGTAAAGCTACAGGTATCATTTTCGTTAAACTATAAATTTTCATGAAGTTTCGTAAAACTGCCGACTTCCATATACGAGTACCTACAAGATTCTTCAATAAAGGCTAAGTTAATATTAAATGTTCACTTATCCATTTTATTACTAATTTAAATTTATTTTTCACGGTTACCTATTTGTAAAAATAAAGTTACTGTCTATATTTCATTTTTTTATTTCAAAAATTGTACCGTTTTAACTTCTTTTTTATTATACATTTGAATTTAACTTCAATTTATATATATATAAATATAAATATATATATATATAAATATAAATATATATAAAAGAAAGCTGAAGGAATATTTCTCATTCGAAATAATTATTTCTATATTAATACTCATTACCCCGAAACTCCCTCAAATTCAATACAGACACATAAAAATACAAAATGAAAATTCTAAAGATGCAAATCTGGAGAATGGATTTAAAAAATATAATTACAATAAAAAAATTAATAATAAAAAATTGAAATTAAATTAAAATGTATAATAAAAGAGAAGTTCAAACGGTACAATTTTTAAAATTAAAAAAAATGAAATATAGACAGTAAGATAATTTTTACAAATAGGTAACCGTGAAAAATAAATTTAAATTAGTAATAAAATGGATAAATCAACATTTAATATTTACTTAGCGTTTATTGAAGAATCTTGTAGGTACTCGTATATGGAAGTCGGCAGTTTAACGAACGTGTTTAACAAAAATGATACCTGCACCTTTACGAAGATAGATATAAGCGTCCTTTTCTCTTTCTGAAGAAAAAAATAATAAAAATGGGAATTATTTTTAAAAAAGAAAAGATTCCTATAAAACCACCAAAATTAAAATAAACGTTTAAAATTCGCAAGGACTCAAGTTCGGCCAGAAAGAAAAAAAAACATGCTAAACTACTGATCCAACCGCTGGAATTCTCCTCCAGACAGCGTCTGAATTCGACCCAGCAACATAGTAGCTGGAACAGATAATCGTCTATCCCTCGTGTGGACTCAAACCGTTCGACCATTCGATCAACGACGCCGCAGATGCAACGGCAAACATCTGCAGATCTCCGCTGAACAATCGCCTCCCGTCTCTCTACTCCGAAACAGTCGACGAATGCCGTTGAAGACTTCAAGTGCACTCCCGTCGAGTCGCCACCGCCGACAGCGCTCGCAGCGGCGGCGCGCCGTTATGATAATAATTCATGTGCATTTGCAGAACGGGCCTGTGTGGGCGTCGCTGGCTTTGTGGCGAGGGCGGCACCCGCCGCGACAATTGCCCGCGTTAGCGTCGCAGTGAGCCTCCCCCCACACACTCCCCCCCCTCTCCCCCCCCTCTCTCTCTCTCTCTCTCTCTCTCTCTCTCTCTCTCTCTCTCTCTCTCTCTCTCTCTCTCTCTTCCCGTTCTGTCCGCCTGCCTTTCGGACAGCGCGCACTGGTCTGAACCGGGATAAAGCGCGGGCACGCGTGGCGCCGGTTACTTTCACTACTCCCGTCGTATAATGCTGTCATTTGAATGGTGAAAACCAGAAGGGTATACGCGACGTTTTATAAATTCTGAGAAATCTGTTGTTGTTTTTTTAAAGTCAGTATCACTGTAAAGTCGTGATGCTTTGTTTCATCATTGAAACCACGGCATTTCCATTGTTCATTAAGACTGACAAAATTCATTACCACTGAAATATTGCAACGTTTTTCTCAAAATTTATTAAAAAGTCACTTATACCGTTCTGGTTTTCATCCGTTTACTTGATGGCAGAAACCAGTTGCATAATGATATTATGCAACTGGCTCATTATGATAGAAGTGTCATTTTGATACAGGATCTTGATCAATCACAGAGCAGTTTTCAAATCAAGTATTGACACTTCTTTAATTATTGAGAATCTATTGAGTAAATGTTTCGTGTGATTGTGTACATTGAAATTGCATTCAATATTATATTATGCTTGTCAGTTTTAAATTATTTTATTATTAGTAATTCTCCGTGGAATGTTTTTTAAAATAAATTTAATCGTAATTTTACTTTGACTACCTATCTGACTACCGCAGTACTCCCACCCAGACAGACTGGTAACTATAGCCTCCTGCGACAAGACTAGGGTTAGAGAGCTGTCCGCTAGAGGGCCTCGGTTGAATCCTGCATGTCAACTGCCACGAAACGATTCAGTGTAAAAGTATAACTTATAAAAGTTACCATAAATCATAGAAAACGTACCGTATGAAACACGATGTAATGGGTATTAATACACTCGTGTGAAGTTTACGATACTCGTTCGTTCCTCGCTCGTATCACACTAGTTTATTAATATGCATCATTACATCATCGTTTCATAACATACTATTACGTATCTAATACAAATGTACCACACACTGCTCGTACTAAGTATCTAGTGCTGTACAAATGTTACTTTATTTTTTTACTGATACGTTATTGCCATTGATACATGATCGATAGACACTGCATAATTTACTTGCATTGAGAGGATTCTGGTTTCGAAGGAAAATGTGAAAACAGTTGGATGAAGTCACATAGTCTCTTCTGGAGGAAATTATAAGAAGGAATTCTGAGAGGGAAATATAAAGAGAAAAATCGAGTCGAGTTAACATCTAATTAATTACAAAATAAGGAAAGATGAGTCATAAAAATTCGGTAAAAAATTAAAATCTTGTTTGTATCACAGGCGTTAACTGGTTATAATGATCTCGGGAAGCAAAGAGCCCCACGGTCAAAGGCCCTAGGGTTTTGGTCGATCATTTGAACACTTACAATAACCTTGGTGCTCAAATAACTGTTATAAATCTAGAGTTTAAAATACAGTAAACCCGCTCGATCATTTGAACCTTACAATACCTAACCCTACCCTTCCAACAATAACTAATATGTATCTAGGGTTTCAAATACAGTAAACTCTCGTTAACGCAAATTCCAAGGGACTGAAATAATTACTGTTCTTGTTATAAAAATTGGATTTATACAATACTCATATAGATGTATGCTCAGAACTAAGTTTCTTCGGGGCTATTGGATTTGAGGTTACAGGAGGTTATTGAACTTGAGAGTTAGATGAAAATAACATTGTGAATATTGTCACTTAATTGAATTAATAAAAATATAGTGTTATTACTTTCTCGCCGTGAGATGATACTTCGTAAGAAGAGAAAGTTGTGTAATAGTAGTGCACCAGAAAATAGCCAATTTTGGCCACAAAAATTCTTATTGCCGGGTCCTGGTAACGAAAAAATGGATAAATCCTGTTGCTATATACAGTAAATTACTTCATCTAACAGACAGACATGGTGTAGACAGAATCCATGCTTTGTGAGTCCTTAATACAGAAAAATCGATTGACGGCAGAACGTCTGTCCGTCTGTCGGTCTGTCCGTCTGCGGTGAACGCTAGCGCCAAAATCGTTCAGCTCATTTTCTCCCAAATTGATATTCCCCGAAAGATCTAAATTAAATCGTGACTTTAGGAGTTTCAAATGGATATTTTGATTTTTAAGGGTACTTTACATGAAATCTCAAAAATATTTTCAAAATTTTCTCAAAAATGGCACCAAGTCTTTTGATTAAACTTTGTCCTCGACCAGCGTTCACAACGCTCAAGAGGTCTCATGTTGCAGATCTCATGTTCGTTGAAAAGTTGATTTTTCGAAAATTGCAAAAATTTAATTTTTTGGAGGACGTCTTCCTACGACTACAATATTAAAGATAGATTTTTTTCTTTAATATAATCTCTTCTGTAAAGATAGAACTTTACATAAGTTTATGTTAAATTATTCGAAATTATGAGCAGCTTTCATGTAATTTGGCACGAATTATAGACAATTAAACATTTTAAAATCCCTTTTTCTTAAAAACTGCTCCAAAGTTTTTTCTTAAAACATATTTTACATGTATGTAATAAGAACGGTAAAAAATATGGCGCTTTTTTTTGGCAAACTCTCCGTTTTTCAAAAATTGCGAACACTTAACGTTTTTGCTCAAAATTTATGAAATTTCCAAAAAAGTATTTTCTCAGAAAACACTCCAATTTTTCTTAATTTTTTTACGGACAGAAGAACGGACGCTTAAAAGGTTACGCGGGTCTCATTGGCGTTGAATTCTCTGAATTTTCGAGAATTGCAAATTTATAAATAATGCAAGAAGACATCTGCTGTTCTAGCACCATTAGTTTGTTGTATTGCGGTATAAAATATATTATTAGTAAAGCATGTTTCTTTTCATGTCTTTAAACACACACGTTTCAATGCCAAGTGAACTCTTTTTGGTACGTAACTGTTTTACTTTAACTTCAGTAAAATTATAAAATGTATTATCAAACACGAAAATTATTATTTTAAAATTATATTAATACATTAGTTACCATTTTATATTATAAAATTCTAAAAGACTAGATATACTTAAAACAAGCTGTATGCTTCTAAGTCAATGACCCCCGAGTCAATTTCGATTAAGTTTTTCGTCTTGATTACTTTAATTGAAATGCCGAGATGACCCCTTGTTTTACTTGTAGACTCTAAAAGTAGTTTCATTATTTGCACAAGATATCATGTGCACTGTAGGGTGTTCATGGGGAATTTAGTAATGTAATGAATAGAAATTTAATTTAATTGTTCTCCGCTTTTCGGGGTAGTAAGTCGCTTCCTTTACGTGGAACACGATGAGAAATAAAAGCCATATTTGTAGCTTATAGTGATGCAAATAGATTTATTACACTAGAACGGATATTCTTGTTATTAAGTTGTCCCAAAAACTGGTCGTTGAAACCCTTATTCATAATACAACTTATAACCGCAAACGGGTAGGTTTCAGAGCTGAAGAAAATTTGTACAATTGCTCATTACCCGCCACCATCATATACTTTTTAATATTTTTTTTCTTAAAATAGAATAAATTCATTCGTAAAACTAAAACAAATAGTTTAATTATACATATAAAACGCCCTAATTAGGGTAGTGTATATAAAAAAGTTTATCGCTTTTTCTATCCGATTTTTCTTACCGCTTCTACCTACTGGCCAATCATTAACTATGAATCATCTACCTTAGGAGGCGTTAAACATCGATCGCTATGTTGTCCAATAAACAGCGTATGCACCTCGTATGCGTATAATGCACCAGCAGCAGCGTATGCTATAACCTCTCATTTTCACATACGCTTTCAGTTATTTTCAATTTTTCGCGCATTTTGGAACTCTGTTTGACAATATCACTCGTGGAGTAGACCTATTAAATACCACTCGTGCATTGGAAATTCTTACATAAATCCCCTCATCTCTTCGCGAGTCGGAGATTTATCGACAATTTTCAAAGCACTCGTGGTATTATCAATACTAAATGGTTTTAATAGTTCAAATAACATTGTTCCTTTCTCGCGTGCATGATGAAATTCAGATGTTTACAAAATTGATATTTTGCAGGAAACTTACACCGAAAAATAAAATAAAAAAAATATAAGAATCGTGTAGTTTTGTACCAGATTCCATGTTACGGATTACACAGGGTTAGCTGCCACATTTTGGCCCTTGTTCAGACCACTTTGTTACTGTTCGCCTCCCCCCCCCCCGCCAAAAAGGCCTGTGTGCGCCCGCGGCATCGCCCGCTCGCTCCTTCAAAAAGAGAATTATTACGATTTATTACTATCGCAGAGCGGGGCCGGCTGGCGGCGGCGGCTGGAAGGTTCCACGGCTAATGATATGCTGATCCGATTTGAGACAATGGCGGAAGCCACCGCCGCCACCGCGCCGCGGCGGTGACGTTTGCGGGCTCTCGCCGAAAGAGTGCGCGGCGAGCGGGCGGATACAGCGCTCCGCGCGGCGTGCCGCGGAAACCAACCCTGTCGGGGAGCGCGTCCGCCACAGATCTTTCCGTTTGTTGAGCCGTCACGGTTAGGGAATGACGGCAGCGGGGGCGGCGGCGGCAGGGGCGGCGGCGGCGGCGGGTGCGTCAAAAGAGAGCGCTAGCGTCGGTTTGCCCGGGACGTAATGGCCGGCCTTTCAGTTGCGTTGTTTTTATTTCCGAGGGAATGTCTGCGCTATTCTGTGTGTGGATTTAGCATCGGGGCCCGGGGTTTTGTGCTTTCATGTTAATGGAGGCACTGTCGTGTACGAAGTAATGAATCGGTTGTAGGCTAAGGTTGGTTTGGAGAAGTGCGGCTTTCGACATGTAATGTCGTTTAAATATTAATGATCGGGAGTGTTGGGTCACATGATTATTGCATGACTCGTGTAACACATCAATATTAAATAAAATACTGCCGGATATCTTAAACAAGGATTTTCTTATTAGGCTAAAAAGAAGAAATACCGCTTCTACCACGTGTATAATTGCCTTACATTATAACATGCTAATGCAAGTATTATCACGTTGTGAAAAATTATAATGGATGTAAGATTATTAATAATGAATAAAACCGCGACTAAATAACGATCACGGATAGATTTCACGGATGGCAATGTACGCTTCATATGACGATAAATACCGTGAACATGAACGCTAAAGAACTTGAAAAATAAACATGCAACCAAAACAGTACTTAAGTAATTGAATTTCGTAAGGGTATTTGAGATTTGTCATACGATTGCGGGTAATTACGGATGATTAGAGTTCGGTGAGACTTCCTGGCGTCTACAGTGCGTTGCATATTACGTCTTCGGTGTGCTGGTGTCTAGATTTCTGATCGCTGGAATTCGAGTGGCTTGATTATAGGATCTTCGAAAGAATTCACAGCAGGAAAATGCATGTATGCACATCATTTGCGGCTGGAATCAGTTCCCTGTTCTGATGATATCCCCTCAGCATATGCCTATTATACTTAAGTATCAAGGTTTTAATTTCAAGGTCCTTGTTGTTAAGAAACTTAGTAATATTTTTAACACTTTATACGTAGGACAAATGGTCAGCGTTTATACCTATTATCAAATTTTTAATCCTGATAGTCCTGAAAGGAATACATTCCACATTGGATTTATTATTCCAAACCTGCCCACTGGCAGAGTTCGTGAACCTACCTGCCAAACACCAATGCAGGTTGTCTTACATACTAATCGTGGACGCGATGACAAATATTTCATGTGTAATTATTTTGATATTCCGGAAATTATTCCACAGGGCAATACAGAATAAATGTTACACATAGAAAAGATGTAGAATAGGTCTCTTAGAATAAATGTTTCAAACTTCTAGGACTAGTAGAAGAGATACAAAATGATCACGTGTTGTCATCGAACAATCAGTAGGATATGCGAAGGAGATATGCATATTTATATATGAATCATTTATTATTGGTTTTTAGACAATCAGTTGTACATAGAAGTACGGTAGTTAAATGAGTCAAAACGTGACCTATCAAACACTTGTGCATACGTAGCTGATTAAAAATCGCAGCAAAATGCTGCATATATACTAAATGAATAAAAGTCTCCCATCAGACGTTTATTGACAAAACATGATCATTTTCGCCCCATCGCTAGCAGATTGTGACATTTAGTCCGAGTCACGCAGTGCTTGGCAAATGTTTGCGAGTGGCGTTGAGTGAGCGTGTGGCGTGTGTGTGTGTCGCAGGAGCGGAGGGCGCGTTCAAGAAGCTGAAGCCGGAGCCGCCGGGCCCCGGGGCGCTGCTGG
>BOPP01000237.1:1633573-1653769 GCA_017312745.1 Gryllus bimaculatus | reverse complement strand
GGTGAGACTACCTCACTATTCCCTTCACCAAATCCACCTTCACACGGGTGAGACTACGTCACTTGCCCTACTGAACCCACCTTCAGACGGGTGAGACTACATCACTATGATCGTTAGTCTCGAAAGTGTAGTGAATGCTTTATTGCGGGAGTTGGTGTTCCTACCTCGCTTTACGATTATATAGACTCTGATAGGGAGGTCCTAGGTTCGAGTCTCGCCCGTGGCAGGATTTACGACACTAGCTTGTCAGCCAGGTCGAGTTTAGTCGCTGTCGAGAAGCCGGCTGGTCTGACCTTAGCACTTGACTCGCCCGAAGACACTAATCAATAAATCAATTTCATACGTTATTTGATTTGATTTATTTAGTAAAAAAAACAGTTTGTGACGTATGGGGGAGAAGATTTACTGCGCACGTTTTCTTGAGTTCCAGAATCCCTTCCCGTCATTTCAACTATAAATAGTTAAAGATAAGTACAAGTTTAAAATAAATAAATAAAAATAAATTTTAAACAAGCGCGAGATTTGCAACATTTGAAAAAATTGACATTTTTGTTTACGAGTTATAGAAAACTCATTAGCAACGGTAAACAAATTGCAGATTAGATTTTTCTGCATTGCTAACAAAGTAGTAACTCGCCCTTACCTCTACTCCTACCATTACCAGCAAAAGTAGAGTTCACCAAAACGTTCGCATAGTGAAGCTACATTTACGTCCAGCAGCAAAACAATTGGCCATCTCAGATTTTGCTCAATGGATCAAAGAAACTAGACAAAACCCTGACCGAGATGTTATCGAGCAATACCTAAAGCAATGCATTGCAAAGGCATTCCAGAGGAATTCCAAAGCCAACGAGAGAGAAAGATGCGCGCGGCGAATCGCGCAAACTCTGGCCAAAGTGCCGTGCCTGTTCGTGCAGAGGGCGCCAAAATCCAGTTTTTCGCGAAATAAAGTAACGAGGTTATTCGCGTCCTGAGTCGATTAGCGTTCATTAACATTTTTTTTGTCCGAACCTCCCCTTCCATTCTCCCACTTAATAGCACGCGTAAGGGAGTTAGCACATAAAGCAGTTTGTATAAACAGGGGAATATTTATTTTTTTTCGGAGAGGGTGGGCGGGCGGGCGGGTGGCGGCGCGCGAACACTTAATGCAGTGTAACCTCCCGGAGATATTTTTGAAAATTCGCGTGAAACCGAAATTGATTCGTAAGAATTCAATTGTTGGCGACATGAGGATTGTGGATGAGACTGCTCTCTGGAATTTTAATGAACGCGAAACGAGGTATATCAGCAGCACATTTCTGCAAGTAATTTGTGTTTGCATTGTGGCAGTTGTCCAACGCATCTAATGAAATAATTTTTAAAAAAATGACTGCAGTTCTGTTTTGTTTTGTGAAAAGATTATTAACAGATAAAACTTACGTTTAAGGTGTGAAGAAACAGTACATCTCGTGTGAAAAGCACTAAAATATTATCGGTGGGGAGCGGATTTCCAGGATTTTGCTTATTTTGGTTCGTTGCTTCAGGGCATAGCTTAGTGAAATTTCTTGACATTTGGTTGGTATTGGATGCTACGTAGGCTAAATATGCACATGTATTGCATATTTGTGTATTTTTTCGGTTGGTACATATTCATGTAATTATAAGCGCATATTTAGTATATTTCGTCAAAATAGAGACTTATTTCTAAAAACGTTTCAACTGTTCATAGAATCTACTATTAATTGTCAGTATTCATTGACTAGAATGATTTTGTCACTAGCTGGGCTTTTTCTTCTAGATGATAAAATACTGGTGCAAATATAGGATATTTCTTAATATATTTTTTAAAGCAGGGAGAAAAATGCACCAAGACATACGATTTACTTCACTAAAGTGAATATTTACTTCAATTATTTCTCCCGCGAAGTAGATTACATTGTATTATGTTAGCACAAAAAATATTTTTTCAATCAAAGCACGCTTTTCCTGAATTTCATCAAGGAAGGTTTATACGCGAAATAAAATATTGTTAAATTTTATTGTGTATTAAAGGGCACATTTAGATCATAAATGCATATTTTAATAGCATGTTTCAAGATTATTAAGGGTATAAAAACCTAATTCAATGAACATTGATATACGAATATTTTGTGTCAAGATCAGCAAGAATATCACAAATAGTGTCATAGAAGCCACACACAAACGCGTGAGGGTGTGTGTACGCAACTCTAATGACTGACCATCTCACTCCATGCGAAACACCTCCCCACCAATAAGCTGAGAGGTCTAAAATCTCTTTCATAGAGAGACTTTAGATATTTGCCGTTTCCCAAGTTACTTGCTGCGGGCTGTTGTGTATTTTAAGATTCAATGCGAGCAAGGACACTTATGTGATTTATGTGAGAATATAGAAATTAATTCATTTGAGTCCAACCAGTCATACTTTTCATTTTATTTCACTCCTGACTACTTATAATTAGAAAACTCACTGGGCACTTACGGAATTAATTAATATTTGAGAATATGTTGAGGGATGAGTCTAATGAGTATATTTTTTTAAATTGCAGTGTTTGCTAGCATGTAGTCTATGGCTGCCATAATTCGTTGCTTGGGTTATTACATTTAGTTTGAAGTAGACATAATTAGTGGGCGATGGTGAACTATGGCGTTAAATTAAACTTCGTAGAGATGTATGTTGGAGATGAAATCGACAGTGCATGAGTGGTCTGTCTGATGAAATGGTTTTTAATGATCGAACATTTGTTGACATACGTTTTTTAAGTGTTTAGCCATATGGGGCATGTATATAGCATTAAGGGCGTTGTTACTTCACTGTACAGTTGTCTGAGCATAAATGTTATAAACGCCTAGAGCACATGGGGTGTTGAAGATGATCATTTTTGTCAATGATGATGTGGTGTGATATCTCGAAGTTCAACGTGTGATATTTATCCCGATTATTAGACAGACACTCTTGTACTGTTATTTGGTTGGAACACAAAACATTTTTTTGTCGGCAGCAAAAAGTGTAACCGTCAAACGCATGTGCACAGTGAGTTATCTACCAATTAGCGGCAAATATCACATAACTAAATTTATTACTGCAATTTCCAACTACATGTTCATTGGTAAAAGGAGATCATCTTCGACACTGTGAATGCCCAGGAAGTTTGTAACATTCATTCGGAGACACCTGTATAATAAATGTAGTAATTATACTCTTAAATATTTATGTATGCCCCATCTAGCTCAACCTGATGGCATTATTCAGTCAGATTTCACTACTAGTCCCCCTGTTTCTATGCAAGAAGTGAAAAGTTTTCGACTCCCTACATGTTCTAGAAGATTGTGACATTTATTCTGGGACACATGTAGAGGGGGATGGCATTGTTCAGTGCGATTTCACTACTAAACGCGTTGTGCACGTGTGTGCGCCTGCGCAGGAGCAACTGGCGGAGCTTGAGGCGGCGTTCGCCAAGTCGCACTACCCGGACATCTACTGCCGGGAGGAGCTCGCCAAGTCGACCCGCCTCAACGAGGCGCGCATCCAGGTAAGCCCTCCCCTGCCCCGTAGTTTTTTTTGTGAAACTCAAACTCCCACACTGCTTCTTAGGCGGTGGAAACCTACCCGGAATGTGATATAAAAATATAAAAAAATATGTTAAAAAACATCGATGTTCAGAATTAAAACATCCCATCGTTTTTTGTGTAATCAAATCCCACATTGTTTTTTAAGCGATGGAAATATACTCGGAATGCGATAAAAATGTTATAAAACATCGATGTTTAGAATTAAAACAACCAGTAGTTTTTTGTGAAACTCAAACTCCCACACTGTTTTTAATTGGTGGAAATCTACCCGAAATGCGAAATAATTTTTAAAAAACATGTTAAAAACATCGATGATCAGAATTAAAACATCTATATTAGTAATTACTTGCCCCAAAATCATGGAAGTTCTGAAACATCAATGTCTTTGAAAGTAGTTTAGAAACCTCGAACATTTACGTTGGTACGTTCCTGGGACGGAGTATTTAATCTGACAGTGACAGAGACTATTCAGGTAATTCCCCTTTGGGAAATATTTTCGCCCCAACGCGAATGTGCGTGTGCGTAGATGGTGAGGTTCATTCTTCTTCCTGTGTTTTTGTTGTTCGACGACAACCAAATTACAAGCGACTTCACAATCGTTTCTAGGTTCCTACTCAATCGTTTGTAGTTGTTTTATATGAGCAATGAAAGTAACCGATGGAGGAAATTTAAAAATCTGCCTGAAGCGGGTTCCATCACCGCAGGATCGAATGGAAGAAAATATTTGTGTACTAGGACCACTAATGAAACTTTTCCAATGCAGAGTGTCTTCTTGATATGATTACTAACTGTCTATATTTACGTTTTAAGGACTAGTAAAAATATTATTGGACGTACAAATAAAATCGGAACTAGTAGAGATATTATTTGGCGTACAAATAAAATCGGAACTAGTGGAGATATTATTTGGCGTACAAATAAAATCGGAACTAGTGGAAATATTATTTGACGTACAAATATAATAGGAACTAATGGAGATGTTATTTGGCGTACAAATAAAACCGGAAGTAGTAGACGTAAGCGTCAGACGACAAGGCAGCACAGGGCCACCGCCATTTTCTCCCCTCGGTCGGTTGAGGCGGGGGATGAGGAGGGGGCGTCCTCGCCGACAAACGAGAGCGCGCGGGCGGGGGCTAGAGGGGTCGCCGGCCCCTCGACGCGACGCGACGCGGCGGAGTGGAGCGCGCGGGCGCGGGCGCGCGTTTGTGTCATTATCCCTCGTCGATTCGCAGGTGACGACCACGCGCGCACGCGGCCGGGGGAAAGCGCGGGCGCAGCACGCGTGGGGAGGGACGCACGCGCGTGCGCGCGCGGGGCGGCGGCGGCGGTCGGGGAATGTTTCGAGCAAGTGCCGTTTCCTACTTGCACTATTATGCCTTTCACATAAATATAATTTTCCATAATACAAGATATGTGTTTATACAATTGTGTATCTATGTATATAAATAAAATTTTAGGTCTCGGAACACGCCCCAAATTAATTATCAGTTCATTAGAAATAGTTACATATTTATAACATAATTTAATAAATATTCCGGAGGTACCGGAAGGCCCTTCCGTAACAACTCAAGCCCTATATGAACGTGTATATATATATATATATATATATATATATATATATATATATATGAACGTGTGTGTGTAGTGTGTGTATATATAGTGTGTGTATATGTATAAACAAAATATGTTTCAAATGGGGTTGAATGTCCTCAATCCAGACGAAGTGCTTTTAAACAACACCAAGTCCACCTCTAAGTCCAAAGAAAAACGTCTTCAAATTGCTCTCCTATAAAATTTAGTAAATGTGATTGTCATATAACTCCGATCCGCAGATATGTGTGTATACATATATTATATGCATATATAGAATGGCGTTTTCTGTGGTGTAACGGACTGTTACATCCAAGTTTGCGGGTTCACACACGTTCGAAGTCGTGGAAAAATCCCCCGTACGCCTTCCTTCTTATCGGAAGTAAAGCCAGCTGTCACATGTTGTAGACTTACTGCATGTTAATGATCCTCAAGCCTAAAAGTAGCCTCTGAGCTAAATTCAAATCGTCTCTTTCACCGCCCGAGTGATACCTTCTTTCAACGCTAGAGAGCGAAAGGAGGGTAGTGAAACTTGCGTGGTCAGGCAGCAAACAGGCCTGATGGCCTGATCCACATCAAAATAAGGCAACATTAATTGAAGGATTGTGTACATAAATATTACATTCAGATGTCTTAGAATAAATATTACAATCTTCTAGGACACGTAAAGGGAACGAAAATTATAATTTTTGCCAATGAACGTAGAGCGTGTATTTGTGGAGATGTATGGATATTATTTTCTCCTAATTTGTAAGCAATCTCTTACGCACAGATGTTCGGCAGATACATGAAATCCCATTGACTGAGCTAGAACGTGATCTTTAAAACAACATACTTCTGAAATAATATATATTTCAAAAATTACCGGGCTCTCCAAATAAGAAATTTATGATGAAATATCGTATTTGTCGCCTTCAAAGAGCATCCCTTGGCTAGTCACACACTACTCCCAGAACTTCTTCTAGCTTTCAATTGCACTTTGGAACGATGATTTCGGAATCGCATTGAGGTCCGCTGTGCAATTTCTCTCGATGTTCTGGAATGAGTCAAATCAGCGGTCTTCCAAGGTGGATTTCAATATCGGAAACTGGAGGATGTTGGTTGACCCCACTTCTGAAGAATAGGGAAATTTGAAAAGGATCCTTTAATTTTAACGTTTGAAAAAGCTCTTACGACATTTTAAAACTTTTCTGAAACATGCTCTAATTTTGTTCTGGCCAGACTAGAAAAAAGTCCACTTACGAAAGTGGAATCTGTTGGAATTTCTATGTTTAGAAGTTTTGTAAGTGTTGGATGAAGTGATAGAAGTACAGAATTCGTAATAAAAAACATTAGGTAACCGTTACCAATAATACAAAAAGTTATGAGCCGTTGTAACACAACTATATTTTAAATCCTAAATGACAAAATTAATTTTTTATATCTAAATTTCGTAATTCTTATGTTAGTTTGAAAAAAATATTACGGTTATCAATCCTTTTTTGAAATCCACCTAACTTTTTGAAACAATTGAACGTATTTGAAATGCCCTATTATTTTCAAATCAAAGTTCATAAACAAGAATTCCAGTCGGAGGTATTAGCAAATTGCAGCGTAACCAATAAAGCACAAAGAGCAGTTTTTTTTAACTACGCGTGCTTTCGAGAACTTTACCTTTTTGGAAATCGTTCACTGAGATGAAAACAAAACAAACAAAAAAAATTGCCAGCGCCGAAACAAGCGTTTCCCCAACACAAAAAAAAACAACGGCAAAGCATACCATTTACGATGTGCTTTTGTCCGCGGCCACGCTATTGTAATGCGCGGCACTCCGTAAGCATTTCCTTCTATTTCTGCTGCGGAGGGAAGCCAGCTTCCGTGAATGAGGTATCGCGATGCGCGTATTTGCGATGTCATGTTGGTGTTGCCGGACACAACGCGCGCTCGGTTGCCGCAGAAATGAGCCCGAACGCAAAAATTTATGAAATTGTTCATTTTTTTAAAATTGAAAAATGAAACTGATGCGGAAATATTCAATAAATTAATGCAATGAAAACATTAAAACTCTTTTTCACTCTCACTCTCCCTGTATCTTTGTTACTCCCTCTCTAATATATATATATATATATATATATATATATATATATATATATATATTCCTACGGCTCGCTATCTCTGTTCGTCCCGCTCCCGCTCTCGCTCTCTCTTTCTTCCAGCCTTTTCCTCCCTTCTTCGTGTCTCCTACTATCTTTATACCTCTCTCGCAGTAGGTCTCGCTATCACTCTCTGACTTTCAAAATTGCAAATACGTAATTATTTCAAATTAATTCAGAAACGTATGATATCAATATACAAGTTTGTTGACTCACAATGAAGGGGAAAATAGATGTGATTTTTATCTACAAAAAAAAGCCGTTACCAATTTTTTGATCAAAGTGGTAACGAAACTAAGTTGCGTCAAAAGTAAATCTTCCTCAACATCAATCATTAAAATCACTCTTTTGATTAAGTCACCAAAAAAACTTGAAAACAAATGTTTTTATTCTCGGGAGAAAATAACACTTTCACAGGAGCAAACAATATTCTTCCGATAAAACGTTCGTACAAACACATTTTTGTAAACGTAAGAAGTGAATGAAAACAGAAAATCCTGTAAAATTATCACATCTGACACATTATTTATAATTGGATACCTAATTTGTTTTGGTAAATAAAGAGTTTTATCTCTTCATCCACACATTGTGGATCATCAAAGAAATATTTCAAGTTTCAACAAGACGAATCTGCATGCTAAAATGAATCTTCCCCTTAACAACGGGCTTTAAAATCGCCCTTCTAATTACACCATAAGAAACGAAGTTAAACCGAGAAACCTAGCGCTCTCATTCACAAGCCAAAACGTCCGTTAACACCCGCATGCCCCCCCTCCACCACGCAAGGAAAAGCAGGCGGAGTGGGAGGCAAGCAACGGCATTCAAAAGCGAGCACGCGTCATCGGGAATTTCCGTGAGGTTTCGGCTAACCGCGTTACGCCGAAAGACCGGTCGGCGAGATCCAATCAGGAAACGCCGAAACAAGCGAAGGTCGTCTGCGGAAATAAAAGGGGGGAGGAGTGGGGGGGAAAAAAGTCGGCCGACCCGTTCGCGGGCGTAACCGACACACAACGCGACGGTAGAAAGTGAGGAACGAGTAGGAAGGGAAGTCGGTCTTCCACCGAGAACGGAGACCGTCCGAAAAATGACGTTATCCTGACGGAAAACGATATTAGAAGGAGAGGGGATACCGACCGAAGACCGCTTTGTTACAGGAATTGAATTCCTGTTCCGTTTGGTTAAGATATTTCGAGTCTCTTTTATTCGCCCCCCGGGAGAATCGGAGTGGGGGACACGACGTGACGTAGAGGGGAGGTGGAATGAGCCGTATCGCCGGGATTCGTTCATCGGATTCGGTCGGTTGTTTCCAAACCTGATGTGACACCTCTCTGCCACAGGCGAAACCCTATAAAGTGGAACCCTTTTTTGAAGTGGGGCTTTTGCCTGATGTTTGGGCTTTGCTGCACTTTGCGGTTTGTGGGGAAGTAGGTCCGATTTTAGCTGGGCTAAAGTGCGCTTTGGTTGCTAATTGAAGTTTTTGCGTTCTTAGTTGGCGTTTTGGCTTTGATCTCGTCGTATTCATGACCCAAATACTGGTTAGTAGATTCAAACCTTTCAGCAAGCCAAACACGATTCTCAGTTGTAATAATGGTACAAATGTCCGGGTCGATATATCTTATTCCGTTTGACATGAAATGTTTCTTAAACATTTCATTTGTAAGAAAGAAGCAAAAAACACTACTCAATATTAATCATAATCAATAGAGATCTTATTGAGATTATTATTTTCTGAAAAGTAATAAATTATTTTATGAGTATTATTTTGATAATTGATAACCATATATTGTAGATTACAATTATTACGCACGTTTATTTAATATAAAGCTATATTATTTCATGATATTCTCCAAAATACATTTGCAAGTCCCTTACATATAATCATCAAAGAACATCTATACTCTTTGAAGAAAGTTTCAGGACATTTTTTATTGTTAAAGAATACAATTTCATCATTTTGAATGGAATAATTTTCTAACCACTGAGTATTCTTATGAGCATCTTTACTTGAGTTCACTATAGGCTTAACTTAAATTTACTATTTTTATGCAAAAGTAATCTTAGGGCAAAATATGTAAAATCAAATTTATTTTTAATTTATTTATTAAAGTAAAGTCTTTAATACAAAGGAGCTCACAAAATAATTCCATATTTTCTTCTGCCAATAACTGTTTTGTTACATCAATTTTTTAATTCTTTTGCTGATGACGTCTTTTTTAATACTTTTTTATAGCTTTCATAGAAAATAATCTGTTCAGTCTTAGAATAATGAAATTAAATGAACACAAGTATTTGTCTGCGACGTCTTACCTCATTGGCTGATTCCTTGAGACGCTTCCTCCCATAGTACACGTGGTCACAAACTGCCACAGCGCCACCACCCCCACCTGTAAAGATTTCCAGCACCGGAAGAGGTGGCTCAGGACATCAACAGACGCCACTGCTGTGCCTCTGACCGGGAGGTCCCAGTTTCAAGTCCCGTCGGTGGCAGGATTTTCGGCACTCGGTAGATAGCTTTTGGTCGAATTCAGTCGCTGAATGGAGGCAAATTCCTACCACTGACAGAGCTGACAGTGACCAGTCTTTTCGTCCAGTTTCCCTCATCCTCTAAGCAAATCCTGAAATCCCCGTTTTCCTTCATGACATAAATGTAACTTCACTATCTGTGTACGTTTTCTTCATGACATTTTGGGAATGTAGCGATTCAAATAAAAGTTTTCCATTGTATCGCGGCGGTAAGTCGACTACTTCCCGTAAAGTGTACGGATAATAACCTACTTCCGTAGCTGATTTACCTCTTTTAAATCGTTTTTATTATACGAGAGCGAATATTTTCAATCAATTTGTGCCAAAAAAACGTCCGTTGCTACACGTATTTAAAATTCAACTTCATAGAGAATCATAGGTGTATTGGGAAAGATATTCCAAAGCTCAAGAAACCACGTACATATTGCATTCTCCCCATCATACGTCACAAAAGTTTAAACTGTGTTGACATGAATGGATGAAAAACAGAACAGTGTAAGTGACATTTTATAAATTCTGAGAAAAACGTGTTTATTTAAGGCTATATTTCAGTGGCAATGTATTTTCGTGGTTTTAATGAGAAAACAAATCACCACGACTTTGCAGTACATTGAATTAAATAAATAGATCTTCCTTGTGCTAATAATAATGGGCAATATCCTCATTTTTGTAAAGTAGTAGGAAATAGGTATTTTTACGTTAATTCGTAAAATGATTGTTTTTGGCAAGGCCGATATTGAGAACAGGGAGAGGCACAAAAACTATCGAGATCAAGGAAAAAGCTTCTACAATTGTATAAAAATGCTTATTTTACCAATCATGAGTTGTTTCATCTCTACTCTTCAAGATTTAGTCGAATGAACCCCCACCTTCGGGAACTTTGAACTCGTGTAACAGGAGGCCGTAGTTCAGGACATACGGTAGTGAGGCGTAATAGCATATTATGGACATAATTCCTGAATTGAAAACGGCTAGAAGCAATGCCGACACAGGGGGTGTACGAATCTGCGTACACTTCAGTATCAAATTTCTAAGAAATTAGTGATAAAACTTACTATTAGTTGTGAATTATTGTATATCTAAGGCAGTGGTTACGAGTTTCGTGATATATTACGTGTTACCTTCATTTATGTGTTAATAATTAATTATAAGTTAATAATTTTGGGAAAGAGTTTAACAATAATGAAATTAAATTTGTTTTGCCATTAATGTGCGCTTTATTTTCGTACTTCTGTTGAAACCTACCTTCCGCGCGTAAACCCTTTTTTGTGCAGGTACTACAAAAGCGATTCTTTCAGGGTATGCATAGCGCGCTGAAAGTTCATTTTTAGCTCCGGTACTAAACGTTGGAGGATGCTCAAATGTTCAGAAAATATGTGAATGCAAAAAAGAAAACAAAATTCTTTTGTGAAAACAAAAAAGGAAACAAAATATAACTGATCCGCTCAGCTATCGCCGACCATAATGTATCATTGAGCTGTATGTACTCTTAAATAAAAAGTAAAAGGAATGTCTATACGGCTTTTTAAAAACAGTAGTATCCATCACACGTGGTAAAAGTGATTTTATTTTTCTCGTAGGATTGCGCTCCCTGGCCTATCGGACCCCCGTTTTTTCCTACTCGCAAAATCAAATGTGACGTTTACCACTCGTATCATAAATAAATATTTCGCACTGTAGGCTCATCGAGAAAAAAGCATATTTCACGCACGATGACGAAACATGTTTCAAGAAAAAAAAACGAATTTCGCCCACGCGCAGCAACATGTAAAAACCCATATTTTTAAACGATCGTAGAAAAATGCCGTTTTCGCCTTCTCTGCATTCGCGCGTGTATGGGCGCGCGTCGCGTCGTCGGGATCTGAGACAATGAGCCTGGACTTCCCGTGTAAGCGGCTAAAACTTTTTTTGGTTCCATTTACAGATGGGTCTGAGCACTTCTAACGTCGTCACATTTTCAGCACTTGCGATTAAAAGAGAATTTTCAGCACGCTACACATGCCCTGGAAGAACTCCTTTTACTAGTGACTGTGTAAAAACGATTTTTTTCGGACTATGCCATTATCGTGAAAAAAATATTTTATGCACAGTTAAGATTTTCAGATGTTAAAAAAAACTAATTTTACCACGCACAGCAGGACCCCTTATTTTTTCACGAACGAAGCAAAACGCCGTTTTCACCTCTCAGCGTGCGTGTCGTGTCGTGTCATGCGGAGGGGCAGCTGAGGCAGTAGGACTTCCCGTCCGGATGGGCAGACTGTCCGCCCCGCTACGCCCCGTTCCTCCCCGCCCCGCTCCTCTCCACCCGCTCCTCTACGCTCCGTTCCGCTCCTCCCCGCTCCGTTCCACTCCTCCCCGCTCCGTTCCACTCCTCCCCGCTCCGTTCCACTCCTCCCCGCTCCGTTTCACTCCTCCCCGCTCCTTTCCACTCCTCCCCGCTCCGTTCCACTCCTCCCCGCTCCGTTTCACTCCTCCCCATCACGCTCCGGCCCGCTCTGCCCCCTTTTTTCGGACTACGACACATCCGCGAAAGAAAAATATTTTACGCACAGTGACGTCACGTTTTTCAGATGTTTCAAGGAAAAAAACAAACTAATTATACCCCCGCGTAGCAGAACATAGAATCCGTTATTTTTCCACTATCGCAGCAAACCGCCGTTTTCGCCCCTCAGTGTGCGTGTCGTGTGGTGCCGAGCGGCGGCTGAGGCAGTGCATTGGAGCTTCCCGTGCGGGCGGGCGGGCGGACGCTCCAGCCCGCCTCACCCCGCCCCGTCCCCGCCCCGCGCCGCGCTCTCCACTCGCGTGAGCGCTTATTGATCGCGAGCGAATAGGACAGCGCCGCGCCGCGCCGCGCCAGCCTCGGCCCTCGCTGCTCCGCCCGCGCGCCGCCGCCACGCAAACACACGCGGCTGGGGTGGGGGCACCGTTAGAGCACATTAGATTGATTTAGTCAAAAACTATAAAAAAAACCGTAGTTGACGTATGGGGGAGAAGATCATCTCCCCCATATCCCAAAGTTCCAGAATTGCTTCCCAATAATTTTGCTATAAATATTTGAAAGATGAATAAAAGTTTAAAATAAATAAATAAATAAAAATAAAATTTAAAAAAGCGCGAGATTAGCAATATTTGGAAAACTAGACATTTCTGTGTAGATCACGAAAGGTTTTTACTTGTGAGGCTTTTGAAGACTTAATGCTAAAGTAGTAGCCAAACTTACGACTGAAGTTCGGACGTTTGGCAAAATACCTTTTTTTATTATTGTTACGATGTTCTGTTACGTTTGACAATAGGAATTGGTTAACTGTACTTCTGAAGTTGTTTCAGTATTGTGCCTTTTGTGCCTGTTGTAGCTTTCCATGCCAATTTTCGCCATTTTGCCTTATTTGTGCCCCATTCATGGCACCGATTTCTAGCAAGCTAAAAGTATACCTGCAAACCTAGACCACGTGAAGGCACGGTCGTGTATTGTCTTTCTGTGAACGCAGAGGCTGTAATATCAGGTTGTCTTAAAAATCTAAAAGGGAAAGTAAGATGACACCAGCGACGATTATTGATATTTTTCGATTCATGGTTACAGACTTGTTGGTTCCCGTTAAATCTCATTCTGTGTTTTTGTATGGCCTCAGATTTCTTTGGAGGGTAGCGATCTCTGTACATGATATATCCTTTTCAGTTCCTTCTTGTTCTCTATAGCCTTCTGACGATTATTCAAGTGCGAAGAACGAAATAAACAATTTCGTTTTTATTGATACCAATTTAAGATTCAAAAGGGAGTTCACAATAGCATTTCGTAGACACTGCGTTGCGAGTAATATAAATTCTTAGTCGAAATACCGGATAGTCATGTGCAATCAAGACTACAAAGAAAAGGAAGTTTCCTTCTACGGGAGTGCTAATGTAAATTTTTGACTTATGGTAAAAATTTGAATAATTTAATTTATTTATTTTACAATAATTACTTTTAAATAGTCATTTTTCAACGTTTCCTGTGTTTTTTGTGTAAACTGCGCGTGTATTCACCTCCTTGGGTCATTTGTTACGGGTCTGCTCCGGCATTCGCTTGGAAGTTATGTAAAAAACACGGGGAAACTCGCGATCAGAACAGTCGGCCGCTAGAATTATCCTCCAGACAGCACCTGAATGCGACCTAGCTACACTGTCAGAAATGTCTGCATTACTTTTAATATAAAAGTAGATGAATGTAATTACCGTGAACGAAGATTAAATTTAATGTACAGGTACAGGAACTTTAAAGTATGTCTACATTTAAATTTAATATATACATGCACATTAATTTCAATGTAATTATTTAAATTACTTTAATCCATGCGGAGATTCAGCTGGTACTGATGAAAAAAAAGAAACACAGAAAATACCGATCTGAGCAGTCGGCCGCTAGAAGTATCCTCCACACAACGGCTACACTGTTACACATATCTGCATTCCTTTTAATGTAAAAGTACATGAAAGTAATTATAGTGAACGCACATTAAATTTAATGTACACGTACAGTAACTTGAAGAACGTGTACATTAAATTTAATGTACACGTACAGTAACTTGAAGAACGTGTACATTAAATTTAGTGTGCGTGTACAATTAAATTCAATGTGCACATATACATTAATTTCAATGAACATATTACTTTAATTTTAACTCGCGTGTACATCAATTTGAATATACGTGTACAATTAAATTTAATGTAAATATGTACAATTAAATTTAATGTAAATATGTACAATTAAATTTAATGTACATATGTACATTAATTTAATGTAAATATGTACAATTAAATTTAGTGTACATATGTACATTAATTTAATGTACTTATTTAGATTGATTTTCATCCACGCGTACCGATGAAACTGATGATACTGATGAAAGAAAACACGGAAAATTACCGATCAGAGCAGCCGGCAGCCAGAATTCTCCTCCAGACAGCGGCTGTATTCGTCCTAGCTGCAAAGCCAGCCTCGAAAATCCACCTTCGTGACTCCAATGCAAAAATCTCCCGGTCAGAGACGCTGCAGCGGCAACGGTTGTTGTCCCTGAGCTATCGCCGTGTGGTGACCGCGCCGCGCCGTTCGGCAGCGCTCGCTACGCTACGATGAGCTAAGCTACGCTACGCTACGCTCTACGATGCTGGGCGCTCGCGACTCGCTTTAACAACGCGAGTTGCAATTGGAACGTTTCGAAAACACGTTACGCATTGCCAACTCCGAAACTTTATGAGCCACCGGATAGTACGTCCCGGGTAGAGTAGACAAGTTTAGCTTGGATAGTGCTGACGTGGCAAGTTTGGAAAACAAGTGAACATCATGTTTGTCAGAAATGTATCCTTCCGCTCCGACAGCTATTCGTTACGCAGCTCCGTGTATTATGTAAATTAATATTACTCTAGTAGTTTATGCAATTAGTTGATAATGTTAAGCTTTATTGCATGAGAACACATTTTGAAAGCGAGCGACGTTTGGAGCGATAATGAAAGATTTAGGGTAGAGTTTTGGTACCAGCAAAGTGCGTTTTGTTGAAACCTCGTTTTGCCATATAATAATAATAATAATAATAATAATAATAATAATAATAATAATAATAATAATACACAGTTGCGGATGTGGAACGACGTGTTGAGTTCTTATAACCATTTTTATACTATAAAATCAAAATGTTGGCTCGTTTAATGATGTTAATGATTTTTATTACACAACAGCAAATAATTCTTATTAAATCTCAAAAACGTCCGTTACTACCTGTATTCATAATTTAATTATACATATTAAAACACAGGATGAGGGAATTTTGTAACTGAAGAAGACGTGTGCATATTATTTTATCTTCACCATACGTCAATAAATTGTTTATCGTATTTTGACGATAAATAAATAAAGTAGCAAGATCTGCCGAGGCCACTGATTGAGTGGGAATTCTCGAAGCCGGACGCTGTGAGCGGTGGTTTATCGCAATTTCGTGCGATCAGTCCCATATGGCTGCCCACGCAGAACCCTGTGTGAGCGTTTAATTAGACTTGTGTGCTTTCGGGAGCGTTTGCTATTGTACACTTCCAACAGATATTCCCAGTCTCTAATGGGATATTCCTAGTTTCTAATGTAGAAGTATGATGAGTTGCTCAACATATTATGCTCGATATATTCAGCTATGTTCGTACTATCGTTTTCTACAATCGATGTCATCAGCTCGAAAGAACATAACCTAAACCGAAAGGTATTCCCTAAAAAAATTAAGAAGGTTTCGAATGAAAGGTTTAATTTCCAAAAACACGCGTTAAGGACATAACCCTTTCGAAGACTTCTAACATCGAATTTTAAGGGTCGACATTGCACCTTTTCCGGATTATGTGCGGTTGAACACCCGAGGGAAATTTAACTGCAATTTTTTTAAAGAAACTACGAGTTATAATGCAATGTGAGAGACTTATTCCAAAACTTTTAGTTTTATATTTCATTCACTGTTGTGCTGTTTTAGTTGCATAGAAAAGGTGTCTTTTCATAATAAATAATTATTGATTAGTTCACAGTATTCAGACATGCTTCTGACAAATATATACATTTAAATGAAAGGAAATTAAACGACAAACTGAACACCAGAAAGAGCATTGGTTACGTAATACCATCTCAATTATTACAATTGAAGCTTGAAGAAAACGAGGTGCCCTTAGCTGGGATTGTCCCACTCAAAAGCCGTCGTTAGCAGAGTGTTCCTGGATAATTTCAGGTGCCTCTGAATGGCAACCGGATTGAATTGAATTGAATTGAACTGAATTGAATTGATGCCTTATTTTACGTGGTGAGACTCGGGCCATCAGGCCCGCTCTTCCGTCTGGTCACGCAAATTTCGCTACGCTCCTTTCACCAACCAGCAGAGAAAGGAGGTATTTCTTGGGCGAGAAACAGGCGATTTGAATTTAGCTCAGAGGCGTCATTTAGGCTTGGGGATCTTTTTTTACATGCAAGTAAATCTGCTAACATGAGACAGCCCCTCCGAAGGATGGCGTACGAAGGATTTTTTCGCCCTTAAAAATCCACGGCGTCGATCGGGTTTGCACCCGCGA
Source organism: Gryllus bimaculatus (assembly GCA_017312745.1). Taxonomy (NCBI): domain Eukaryota; kingdom Metazoa; phylum Arthropoda; class Insecta; order Orthoptera; family Gryllidae; genus Gryllus; species Gryllus bimaculatus. The sequence goes on along the minus strand of BOPP01000237.1, from coordinate 1,636,883 downwards.
ACTCGGGTACAACAGTCCGGTACGCTAACCGTTAAACCATCGACGCCGCCGGATTAAGGGCTCATGCAAAACCATTAAGATACAGCGGACTATAAATATGAAGGTTGGGACTTAAGTCATTTTCCAAGTCCAACTTTCGTTGGAGAGAATACGAGCACGGATGAAAAATGTGAAATACACAAATGAAAAGAAAACGTACAAACTTGGTGCATGGTCATTTAAAAACATTATCCAGGAGCACTCTACTAATAACGGCAATCCCAACTTAGGACACCTCGTTTTCTTCAAGCTTCAATTGTAATTATTGAGATGGTATTATGTAACCATAATGTTTCTCATATGAGTTAAGGTATTTGAAACGGTGGTTCTGATTTCACGTTCCAAAGCATTTCAGCATACACGAGTTCACAACATTGCAACAGCATTACACACCCGTTCTAAAAACTTAATTAGGCAGACACTCGTTTACCGCACGTGACACATCGACCCGCGCATTAACAGGTCGTCACACGCGTTGCCGATTACGGCTTTGCTACGCGCCGTCGCAGAAAATCCTGCCCATCGGGACTGTCCGGTATCATTCCCAAGAGCTTCCACGAACTCCCTGTGAGATTTCTGCCGTGGAGAACGGCTATCTTGGTGGATGAGCGCTGCTCGAAACATCTTACGTTCATTGGGCACGCCGGGAGTTAGACTACTGATTTTACATCTGTGGTAAAAGAGACATTCACAGAACCATCTGTTTTAAACCCACAATTAGTTCAGCATTTTTTTGTACCTAAAAATGAAATTGTTTGCTCCAACAAAATTTACCATGACTTCTGCCATGAAAAATAGCTACCATGACTTCTATTCCCACCCTCGCAACAAAAGGGAACAAATAGTACATAATGAAACGATTATGTAATGATGGGTATTAACATACCAGTGTGATATTACAATACGAGCGAGTAACTTTTGGTAACTTTGGTAACTTATATAAATTTATCTTTTACATTAAATCGTCTCGTGGCAGTTGACATACAGGATTCAGTCAAGGTCACAGCTCTTTAGCATGCGCCAGGTGTCTTTTGTTTACCACTGCGCTAGTCAAATAGGATCAAAGTGAAATTACGATCACATTTATTTTAAAGATTATTCTACGTAAGCAAATTACTAATTACTAACAAATCGTGGCGTCGCCGAGACTGTAAACTGTTTTAAAAATAGTTTCATGTGTTCAAATTTCTTTCATACTTCATTTCTTCATGCCCAGCTTTAATAAAAAAATGTTTTTTCAGTATCTGGCATTGGACTTACCAATGAATCGTAGCTACATATTTACGCGTGTTTGCTAATGTGCACAAAAATGCATTTGCATTAGCACATATGATAAATGAAAAAATACATATCATTCCTAATTAGTTCAGAAAATTCTCTCTTACACATCTTTTATAAATACATTTGGTTCTTCGCCCGATGGCCTTAAAATTCCATATCCTTCTCTCCTAATTTTTGAAGAGATTCAAACTTTACAAACTCAGTCCAATTTGTGTTCACTTCTACTTCTTCGATTGCTCTGTTAATCGTTTTGTATGCGAATCTAACATTAAAAGGTGAGAGTTTTGTGTGCTTATTTAATGTTGTTAGTTAATTTGAATGAGAAAAAGTTGTGGATCACATTCATTTGTAAACGATATTTGCACACTTATGTAAGAACGTAAAAATGCGAACTGGAACATAACCTTCATTCATTCTCTAGCATTATTCACAGTTTTGTTTTCTCCAAAATCACATGAAATTCTTCAATATGAATAAGTTCCGAGACAATTCAGTTCGTAGGTATTCGCAAATTAATTTTTTTAAATACGATAATAATTAGATTCTAAATAGAAATCAAACTCCATCGCGATTTTTTTGGTAATTCAATTGTTTACTTAAAGACGTCAACATCAGTGTTGTCAAGGTCGTGAAAGAAAATTATGGCGTATTAAACAAAAAATTAGTTGGGTTCTGGTATTTAATCAACGCCACCTACATAGATCGATTCAGGAGGCGCTGGTTTAATTCCTGATTTTATCACTAAAAGCGTGATGTAATGGCTATATCAATTAATCATTTTTTATCAGGAGACTGAGACACATCAAATGATACCTCATACATCTCGTTTGGCGCACGGGAAGTAGTCTAGACGCCAGTGACGGAATAACAAATACCCACATTTCCACATCCTCACACTCAAGAACTTTATTGAAATACTGCATAATGATAAAATAAATTAAAACTGACAATCATAATATAATTGTAAATGAAAATTTTAATGGACACCATCGAACAAAACCATTTACTAGAACGATTCTCAATGATTAATTGTCAATACGTCTCTATGAAGAATCTGTATCATAATGAGTATTGCACACTTTAATAGTGTGTTTTGTTCTAGAATGTAAAACGTTGTCCCAAAAAATGACATGTATTTATTCACTTATTATTTCTTTGAACTTGTTTCACATTGGGGCTCAGAAAACTTTTCCACTTTTAAACAAATTATAATACAGCGTGTTGCAGCCATCAAATTACCGCACTGATGGGAGGGGTGATGCGCAGGCGAGGCGTGGCGAAGAGGGGCTGCGAAGGGGATGTGTAGGTGGATATTGGCGGAGAGGCGAGAGGAGTGGATAGGGATGGTGAGGGGCCCGATGGGAGGGATGAGGGAGGAGAGAGGCGGAGAGCGGCGCGACGGGCCATGCGAGGGCCAATCGAGCGGCCATGCGAGGGCCCATGCCGAGAGGCCATGCGGAGCGGGCGAAGAGGAAGGCCAAAGAAGGCGGAGAGGGCCGCGAGGGCCGGCGCAGGGCCGGCCAGGGGCGGCGAGGGCCGGCGAGGGGCGGCGAGGGGCCGGCGAGGGAATGTAAGGCAAGTGCGTGGAGAGGGTTTGGCAAGGTGATGATGCGGAGCGATCGGTGCTGCTCGCTCTGTGCTCTGCTCTGCGCTGCGCGTCGCGGCGCGCGCCCAAAGGCGGGCTTCGGACTCCGAGGCGCCCGCGCGGCGATCCGCGCGCGGCGGGGCATTCAAAGGGCGACCGCAGAGCCGCGCTGCATGTGCGGCCGCGTGGCGGCGGGAGGGGAGGGGGCGAGAGGGAGGGGGCAGGAGAGGCTGCTGTCGACGCCAGGCGAAGTGTCTCGGCTGGCTTTGCAAAGTGGCGAGCTCTAAAGCTTGCCTCTTTTACGGCCGTGCATAAACTTTCAGCTTATGAATGCCTTGCCTTCATTTTGTTTTTTTACATCCAACGTGGTACAAATCTCTTGCTGTCCCCCTTGTGTGGGTTGGT
>BOPP01000237.1:1613680-1624952 GCA_017312745.1 Gryllus bimaculatus | reverse complement strand
TCCCGCCTCCTTCCGACGACGACGAGAGAATGTTTCAAGCAGGCCCTTCCCTTCGAAGCGGCTGAGAGGGCTCAGTGGCAGCAGCACCGCTGCCTCTGCAACTTCCATGATGGAAGGATCCAGACTTCGATTGATTGATTACAGTAGAACCCCGGAATTCCGAGCTAATTGGGGGTGTGGTCAGTTCGGATTACCCGAAAAAAATGCACTGTACATGTACAAATGCATCTAATGGATTAGCAGACACGCAATGTAGCGTGAGATGTGAGAAAATGGCAACGTAACCTAGCTATCGCATCAACAAGCAGATATAGTTCCTTACGGCAAAAGAAGATTACCGATTTTCCAAGTTCTTCAAAGTGAAAATTACTGCTGCATAAAGATGTGATATACACCGTAGTTATCAGGTTAATAAACGTTTTATTCCGACAAATTGTTTAAATAATCAGTTCTTCAGTTTTACGGTAATTATAAAAGCCATTCTTCACACTACAAATAAGTATTTTATTTATTTTTCCTTCATCCCGAATTTTGTTCGGATTATCCGGAATTTCGGATTTGCGGGTTTAGGAATAGCGGAGTTCTACTGTATTTCGTTTCCCAGCGCGTCAACTACCACTAGCACTGGAGTTAAATGTTAACTACCCAAAATATAGCATAGTAACAGCAAGCAACAACAAACATACTATTGAACAAAACCACAAAAAATGTTTTTCTAGAAAGTGGCACGATGATCAAGAACAAATGAAACACTCCCATGTAGCACTACAATAAAGTTAAATATATTAATAAAAACAATCTTCACGAATACTAAAATAACGTAGTACAATACAATAACAATATGGTCAAACAACATGTGCTCTTGTGAGAACTTCAAACAACTTTTGCTCTTGTGAAACTTTAAAACAACTTTTAATCTTCTGAATCCTTAAAAGAAATTTTGAACTGGTGAACTCTTAAAAAGCTTTCTGTCTTGTCCATCCTTTAAACAACTTTGCTCTTATTGATACATAACAGTTCATGTGCTCTTATAAATGCTTAAAAGCACTTGAACTCCTATTAGTCCACATAACAACTTAAACTTTTGTAATTAAAGAATAGAGCAACTTGTGCGAGCTTCCGTGAAACATGAAAATAATTAAAACGCAGTACTCAACGTCTCATATTAGAATCTGCCAAAGAACAGCTGAAGGAGACAGTCGGAGACTTTTCCCTTACATTAATTTTAAGTTGATCATTTCAAAATTGGTGTTTATATGATTCCTTTTATTTTAGACAGTTCATTATTTGATTATTTAAAATATAAAAAATCAAAAAGTCACATAATAAACTTCATGTGAATTCATGTACAACGTTTCGACAATATTTTACTGTCCAAACCTTTCTGTTCTACTTTAACACTACCTGATTATCACAGTGAAATATTATCCAATGTAATACATAAAATAACATTAAATTTATGATGCATTTATTTGTACTTTATTCTTTTAAATAAAAAGTAATACACTATCCAAAATAAAAAAGGGATTTTTTAAAAACTAATTCTTAAATATACTAGACTTTTCCATTTCTAGATACATACTGGCCTTCCCCGTCGCTGGACAGCCTGCCTCCTAAACAGAACTAGTGGAGATAAAAAATAAAGTGCGTGTGCTCTTAACAATCGATGAATGAACTTGTAACTCTTATTAATCCATAAAGTACGTATGCTAATATTTATCCACAACAGTGCGGGGTGTGGGATCAATCTATAAAAGAACCTGTCTCTAATCAAATAATCTCTTTAATTCAATAGTGAAAGCACTAGTAAAAGAGAAACATATCTTCCGTTATTATTATTCAATAAATAATGTGTGCTTTTGTGAGTACGTAAAAGCAGTTGTAGTTTTATCAATTCATAAAAGAACGCTTCATCACAAGCCACGCAGATTTTTTTTTCGAGAGGAGGGGGATATACAACATTCAACCGACTAACCGACGTAGGTACAGTGTACAACCGACTTCATGTTTTCTATTAAAGAATTTTTCATTTAGGCTGAACAAGTAATTTTACAACAATGCATTTTTATTCGCCTACTTCAAGTTAATATGTATAACGTAATAGTGAATTACGAAACGATGATGTAATGATGGATATTATAATACATGAGTGTGATATTACGCGAGGATCATAACATCACTGGAGTGTATTAATACTCATTATATCGACTTTAATACGTTACGTTTTGTACAACATAAGTTAACTTTAAAAGCTAAACTTTGTCACTGAATCGTTTTGTGGCTGTTGACATGCATTTATTCTGCCAACATACCGATTCGGCATCTCGAAGACAAGTTTTGTAACACTATCCTACTCTACCGCTGGTGGCTTTGATTACAAGTCTGCCTGCGAGGGCGTACTGCGCTAGTCAAATAGGAGCAAAGTGAAATTACGATCCAATTCATGTTAAATAATATTCCACAAAAAATACTAATTATAAAATAAATCAACTGACAAGCATAATATCACATGACATGCAATTTTAGTCTTGATCTTCAATGATTAGTTGTCAATATTTCTCTGTGATAGGTCAAGAACTTGCATCATAATGAAATCTGTATCGTAATGAGTGTCATTAAGTAAATGGTTGCTGTTATCAAATGATGAAAATGGCTTTCGTCAATATATAAAATTCAATGTGTTAATTCGTATCATTTGCTTGTGTATGTGTGTGTCCTTTGGTGCTGCACTGGATCGTTTCTCCATAAAATAACGTGTGATCTGATCAGTAAATCCAGCAATTCAGAGCCAACTTATGGATGAGACACACTTTTGCCTTCGAAATAAATTAGTAGTGCTATAGAATTGAACAGACTTTTCCGTATTAGTTTTCTATTTCCTTTGGTCTCGGCTAGCTATTCGGACTTGCCACATACTCTTGCCAGCTGCTATCTATTGTCACCCAAGGTATGTGTTTTCATATTTTCTTATTTTTTCCGTTTAATAAAACTCGAAAACGATTTTCCGCAGCATTACATGACTTTCCCTACACTACGTATATTACTTCATATATATTGTATGTATGTATTTGGGGGGAAAATGGAAAGTATACTGCGTCAACAGGAGCGACAAACTAGTGGTGCTACAGAGTGGAACAGACTTTCCCCTATTACATTTGTTTTTTCTTTCGTCTCTGCCAGTTATTGGGACTTGTCAGCTGCCATCTATCGCCACCCACTGTATATTTTTGGATATTTACTTAATTTTTCCGATTAATAAAATTCGAAATCGATTTTCCGCAGCATTACATTACTTTCCCTACACTACGTATATTACTCCGTATATATGTATGTATATGGGAAAGAAAAAAATGTATCGTATACTGCATAATCGGAAGCTATACAGTAAGCAGTAGAGCTACAGAGTGGAACAGACTTCCCACAATTAATATTGTTTTTTCTTTGGTCTTTGCCAGTTAATTGGACTTGCCAGCTGCCATCTACCGCCACCTATAGTACATTTTCTTGAGATTTCCATTTAGTAAATCTCGAAATCGATTTTGCGCAGCATTACATAATTTTCCCTTCACTACGCATATTACTCCGTATATATTGTATGTATGTATATGGGGGTAAATATAAAGTATACTGCGTAAGTGGGAGCGAGAAAGTAACTAGTGGTGCTACAGAATGGTACAGACGTTACCGTATTATATTTGTTTTTTCTTTGGTCCCTGCCAGTTATTCGGACTTGCCAGCTGCTATCTATCACCATCCACAGCATATATATATATATATATATATATAACTATTAGAATATATATATATATATTATATATTATATATATATGAATTATATTTATATATATAATATATATATATATATATATTATGTAGTATATAGTGTGTTATATATATATATATATTGAAAGATTTCGCATTTTAGTAAAATTCGAATTTCGAATTTCGCAGCTTACATACGGCATTTTCCTATACTAACGTTTATACTGCGTATATACGTAAGTAGCATTAGTTGTGAGAGCCAGAAGAAGAAGGCAAGCGGGCGCGCGCGGGGAGCGGAAGCAAGGAGGCCATCTCCCCCGCAGAGGGCGTGCTCTTCGCTTCGGGCTGCCGGCCCTCCGGCTCCTCGCCTCGCCTCGCCCCCCCGCGCGGGCGGCGGCGGGTTCGTCGCCCTACTTCTTTCGCCGGGGGCGTGGGCGGCGGCGGGTGAGGTCAGACGGGCGCCCGGGGCGGGGCTGGGGGGGCGGAGGGCTGGAGTCACAGCGCCGCTGAGGGTTGGGCGTGAATGAGGGGCTAATTCAAATGCAGAGCCAGCACGGAGCGGAGGGCGGAGGGCGGGAGGGGCGCGAGGCAGGAAGGGCGCCCCCCTCTCGCTCGTCGGCAAAAACGCGCCCGAGCCGCGCGCCGCCCTGCTCGCGCGCCCGCGTCCCGGCAGACGTCCGTCCTCTGCGAGCTTTGCCTTATCAACGTTGCACAAGAGGCGATCTGAGGGGGGGAGGGCTAAGAGTATACGAGGCATGCTTGGACAAGCATGCGGCGCTGGTCGGCGGTATAGGTTGGGTGTTGGTTGGTGCGATAGGTAGTGTAGCCCCTACCGGAGGGGCAATTCTTATTGTCGGTGGTGGTGGCTAGGTGGTGGTGGGGTGGTGGTGGTGGTGGTTGGTGACGTGGTGGTGTGACTGTTAGTGACAGTGGTGCGTCGTAGTACTTTCTTAATGAGAGTCCGCATTGGGTGCTATGGCGGGTTGGCGGCTGGGTTGGCGGCGTTGGCGTGGTGGCGGTAGATGTGGGACGGATATTGGCATACGCCAGCGGGGAGGATGGTGGTGGTGGTGGTTGTGGTGGTGGTGGTGGTGGTAGAATCGGGGTCGGTGGTGGCAGTCTGAGGGGTGGTGTGGCGGCGGTGGTGATGGTGGTGAATGATGGTGGTGGGGGTGTTGGGGGTGATGGGAGTGACGGTGGGTTAATGGCTTAGTGGTGGAGTTCCTGCAGCGGATGGTGCTGGAGGCGGTGGTGCTGGTGGGGGGAATGGTGGGGTGGTAGCGGGAAACGTTGGTGGCGGCGATGGCAAGGTTAGTGGCGGTGTGACTGCGGTGGGTGGTGGTGTGGGTGGTGGTGGTGGGTGGTGGTGGTGGTGGTGGTGGTGGGTTGGTGGTGGTGGTGGTGGTGGTGGTGGTGATAGCGATAGTAACGGTAAGCGATCCTGATTTTGTTTGTAGTGGTAGTGGAGGTGGCGGAGACGTTGGTAGAGGCGATGGCAGAGTTGGCGCCGGTGATGGCGGTGGGAGCGGTGTTGGCGGTGGGAGCGGTGTTGGCGGCGGGTGGGCGGTGCGAGATGTCGAAGGAAACATGACGGATGACACGGCGACAGGCGCGCAATCCGGATACCCAACTACACTCGGATGACGGTTGCGCAAAACACTAGACGGACACGCGCGACGGATTAAAGAAATTCTTTACTCCTGAAATAAACTAACACACATTTCCTACTTTATTCTTAAATGGTTTTATTTAATTTACACTCCACAGGTCAAATCGTATAACGATCTTTCTTTAATTTCCAAGATACTTGCGAATCTTCGGGCGACTAAATAATTTTACTAGCAATACACGATTCTCAGAGTTTGGGAGTGTAATCCATGTTTTCTCCCACGAAAATGCAACAAACACGTAGATAAACATATTCAAAAGTATCATGCTTCAAAGTTAGAAATAAAAGACTTTAAAAACGAATATAAATACTAGCATAACACAAGTTTACAAATCTTGTTGTGGATCAAAAATCACACGTTTTTTTTAACGAAAACCAAATTTGTGAATTAATGTAACTGGGCAGGTTAGATAAATTATCAAAATCACTGTCCGTTGATATGTCATTTTTTGAACCAGTGATAGTTACAGTCTATAGTTGTTTCAATCTGTGAATGTTGCAGTAAGTAATTTGCTACCAGAAAAATTGAAAGATATTATGAAAAAATAGTGGCTCGAAAAACAGGTGTTCTTTCAAAGGACGCATTAATATGTATGAAAAATTCATCGCATATAAGTCCTCGCCGCCAGTACTTGCCCCGTACTGTGAGAATGTTTCATCAATAAATTACACCGAACCCTACGAGCTCAGATACCAAAATATCAATTCTCATTGTCTTCTGATGGTTATCCTCGCTTGTCCTGACAATAATTAAACAATTCTGTCAAGGAAAGCATTTCAACAGACAACTATAACAAAAACGTTTTGAAAGGCAAAGTTATACATTGTGTAAATATATTCATCAAACAATAAAAGTTATATTACAACCTATCTAAAACTACATATTTGTGGTGGCATGGGAATTCGGTGTATAATTCAAAAAACTATTTTTACTGATGATTCACTTGCAATATTATTTTCATCTTTTAAAGAATCATGAAAACAATACAAGATTAGAGCATTTCATGATTCACTAATCATATACCGCTCTATTAAATTCCTAAGTAAAAATAAGAACCTAAAGATAAATTAACATGTCAAGAACAGCCTGTTCTGATGCTATTACAACCATTTAACGTTCCTTGTAGATGTACGCGTCATATTTTTCTGCGTAAATAAGCGTATGATGTCTCTATGAATTAAACTTGTTAAACGATTAAAAATTCAGAGGAAAAGCAAATTCTTTACATTATCCCCAGTTTTAGAAAAAATAATACAATAATTTTCATTCTGTTATCTATATCTAATATCACAGGACTATAAGTGCCAATGCCGCTTTATTACTTTCTCGCTACAGAGACAGTTATGTAATGCTGCGCAAAAAAAAAAGAGAGAGAATTTTCGGCAGAAAAACCCTTATTGCGGGGCTCTGGCAACGAAAAAGTAGATACATTCAATTTCTAGCCTTAGAACTATGACGTGGTGTAGCCAGAATGCATGTCCAAAAAATCGAATGATAGCAAAACGTCCGTCTCTCATCCGCCCGTCTGTGAACAACAGTAGCGGCTGAACCGTTCAGCCAATTTTCTGCAAAAACGCACATTCCCCAGTCGATCTGAGTGATGTCGCGACCTCTTGAATTTTTACATGAAGCCCCCGCGACATTTGCAATTTTAAAACAATGGCTTCATCGTTTTTTTTATTAAATTTTGTTGTTCAGTAGCGTCAAGAACGTTTAAGAGAAAGGTGTTGGTCTCATGTTTGTAAAAAACTCCAATTCTTCGGAAATTGCAAAATTTCCAAAAAATCGGCGTCTTCCTACAACTACAATTATAAAGATAGAGTTTTTTTCTTTTAATGAAATCTCTGCGTTGAGATATATTTTGAAACAATGTCATGTGCACTTTTCGAAAATTTAAGTGCTTTACCCACATTTTACGTGAAAGAACGGTTGAGAAACTACGTGCTGTTGTAGGACCCGTAGTTCTTTCGTGGTGATTACATCTCTAACGGAACTGGGCCGTCGGGCCCTTCGGCTCGCGCCGCCTCCGCCGCAACCTCTGGCGGCAGCCCTTTCTCCCGACCCGCCTCTCTGACGAGCCAGGAATCACGGGATCGACTCTCTCCCGTTCTCACAGCGCCATCCAACGGAAGTGCTTCGAACTATCTTCCCCTCACACATCACTCTCACTGAACTACAGCGCTCTCCGGCGGAAGTTCGCGGTACAAAGATCGCTGAACCCATTAAGACTTAAACTCTTATCCCACCGCTTCTAATAGCCGCCGGCGGCGATTCATTGACTGATGTTTCCGAGAACGTCACCTGCCATGTTCACTATTCCCGCAAGCGTAGTGAATGTTTTTATCGCGGGAGATGACTATGATCCTCTCCCGCTGAGTGGTGAGATCAGGCGCCGACCTACACTGGACGATTCCCCCCCCCCTTCAGACGTCGCCCACCAGCTGGGACAAGCCCTATGGTACCGACTTGCGTGGTAGATTAGAGCACACGCGTGTAAATGTGTGCGAGTATGAGACAACGAAGAAGAAGGAAAGATCGCACGCGGGTCGTGGCTCCGCGAATCGGAGGATACGAAATTCAAAAACTCGTCAATAGATAGCTCTGGACATCCTACAAGAAAACGTTTCCCAAGTACCCGTCACCGATCCCGGGCTGTGTCCGCAGACAGCTGCCATTCACAAGTCCCATGTTTGCAATTTTCACAACTCCAAAGCATTGAGCTTACGGCTACGCTGTAATAGGACACAATTCCCTAACCAATGAAGGAAAACACAGGATATGAAATACCGGATTTTTTTAATTCCGAAATCTGAGAATAACGTAGCGAACAACTAGTTTAATATCTAATAATACACAAAAGAAGAGAAAAGATGGATGGATATTATTTGGGAAGGCAGTGCCTCTTGAACCTTTCTGCTGCCACTGCCTTCAGCGTCACAATTTCAGGTTTTAAGTCACTAAAATGCTTCGTTTTGGAGTTATACAACCAAGTATATAGATTTCAACAACGCTGTTCCAGTGTTGCGGGTTGCATTGATCGTCAATATTTAGATGCGTTTTTATTTTTTCCAACAAATCTTTCATATTGTTAAATTCCAATTTGTCACTTCTCCGTGAAATTATCTTTTCTTTAAGACCTTATTTATACAGATTGGTTGCGTGTGAGAGCCGCAAATTTTATCAATACTACTATGAAATAATATAGGAGAGGATGTCTTACGACACTTATTACGTAAATAAGAAATAACATGAAAATATTTACCACAGGCGCCAATCTACTAACTGTTTTAATAATTCAAACTTATTTTAGTGGTATCATACGTTGAAACTTTTAAGAAAATGAAAACTGAACATATTTATAAAATAGTTGTAAATACTATTTAATTGAAATTTATTACTAGGTACGTTCGGTTTCGTCTTGTTGGAACATCCTGTAAACACCGTACATTTAGCCAACGAAAAGAAGGAAATATTTTCTCGCAATCGCCTCCCAAATTGCACCAAAGTTTTCTCTCTTTTCCTTTCATTACTTCGCGGAAATTGAATCATTACGTCATAACGACGTTCGCCGTGTAGATATCATTAAATAAATATTTCGCGGAAACAGCATCGCATCGACGCTTTCATTTCTAACGTATGCAAATTGCAAACGATCAACTTAAACAAAGCGCACGAGCTTGTGCCCATTTCTGTCGAGGTATCGATTTAATAAACGGAATTATCGAATTAGTTTTATTGCGTTAGAGTACTGTAACGGCATTTCGAACAGACTGCGCAGGATGGAAAAAGACCGAATGTCTGTCTCTTTCCCCGCGTTCAGTCGCCGATTCGAGGGGTAAACTGATTTCGTGCGTCGTTAACTCTGCAACTGCAACGCAAGATAAGTTGAAAATATACGTAGGAAAAGGAATGTTTTAATAAATCATTATATCGAAATACACGAGGCATTTATCTGTACTTCGCTCACATTGTTTGCATTTTGAATGAAGTATGGGAATAATGTATAATTTAAACCAAAGGTTTGTCGTAATGTGATATAAGTGAAGAGTACTTAATTGACAGAATACTTGTTTAAGAGAGAAATTAAAGTAATACAGTTTCGTGTTGTGAGTCGGCTACATAGTGAAGACTAAAAGTTAACAACAATTATCACAAACATTGCGATTTTTCAGGAGAGAGGAAAATAGAGCTAAGTTTCGATTACAAGTTAATAAACATGTGAACAATATACATCACATTAATAAATTTCCATAGAATGTCCATAGAATTCGGTTGAAGATTATATTACGTTTCGGATGACATTACTACCGCAAAACCGCCGAATTCCGGCATACGTGTTTGCTAAAATATAGCCATCGATGTGTGTTGTGTTGTCAGAATATAACATTGAATAGAAGTTGCTCTAATAATGTTTCTTATAACAACTTGACGTCGTAAGTCCTAAACGGTAGAATGAAAGCGGAATCAGGAAATAGGTATCTTGCATTGAAAATTAAATATCTAAATCATTTATTTATTGATCTTTAGAATTTTTCTACAGTAAATAATTTTAATTTAGGCTTACTGTTAAAGTTAAATAGTAATTTTCGTTCCAAAAGAATAAATTAAGGTTTTACGAGTATGTTAATTTTTTTCATACATATTGCATTCTTAGAATATCTAAAAGAGACCATTGGCATGGATAGTCGATATCAACGTATGATGATTGTGAGGATATGTGACAAATTTCCTATTTCTGAGTTAGTCTCCAGAACTATCAATAAAGTAATACTAAAATTAGAGCCAGTAATGCCAAGTAGTAAGTTAAATATGTTGTCCAGATGCTCTTTAATTTTGAAATGTGTTCTTTCAATTCAACTACCTACCTCGTGCGATTCGAAAGTAGCTTCAACTTCGCAATAAGTGATAAACCGTGCACTTAAACAGCAAGAAGAAATAAATAGTTTTAACACCCCCAGGGAGTAAATCTGTTGACTTCAATGCCGAGAATAACAACCTAATGACGGTAACCGAAATGGGTAAATAAAAAAAGGTTTCAAAAGCAAAACTCGGGAAGCTTACAACCCAACCCATGACAGTCTTCAGCAGTTCGAGAGAGCGTAGGCTGTCGTGCAGGCGGCGACCTTTGGAGAACGCTCTCCCGCGAACTCCACGGCCTGCTGGTAACCTCGCGAGTCCCCCCCCCGGCCCTGGCAACACGTTGGCGAACATTCTGTTCTCTCTCCACCCGCCACCACCGATCTCGTTCTCCCCCGCAGTCGTTCCTGCCTCTCCGTCCTTCACCATGCCCCCCCGCCACCTCGCCCCCCCATTCCGCCTCCTCCCGGCACGGCGCCCTCCACCCTCCCCCCCGACCCTGTGTCTACTCTCCGGGAACCCCGCCCACGTCTCCCCCTCCTCCCTCCCTCCCACCCTCTCGCCCCGCCACGCCCCTCACCGCCGCGCCCGTCTTCCTCCCACCAGACCCCTTAGCATTATCCTAAGCTTGGCGTGCTTGGCAATCTAATTGCCCGTACACTGAAACGCTTCTTCTTCTTCCTCCACGGCGGCGCGGAGTTTGGGTGGGCGGCCGCGGCCGGGCGCGCAGGGCGAGGGCGGCATCCCTCCGACTCGACGCGGGCGGACAGGCGGCCGCCACGCTGGGCTCGGCTCGGCTCGCAGCCGCCCCCCGCCCCCGCCCCCGTAAGGCGGGTAGCAAATGCCTCCCCCTTGCAGAAACCGTAGGACGCGGGAAGCGGACTTGGGAAAAGACGGACGCCAGCGGCGAGGTTAAAGCGACGGCTGCCTGCCTGCTTTGCCTTGCCTGCCTGCGGCCTTGGCTGGCTCGGCTGCGGGGTGTT
>BOPP01000237.1:1592902-1613128 GCA_017312745.1 Gryllus bimaculatus | reverse complement strand
TGGGGTGGGGTGGGGTGGGGTTGCTAGAGTCGACGTCGACATCGTCGGCGTCTCGCGCGGTGCGCTCCGAGCGACGACGTCTGGCGTCGCGACGCCGCGGGAGAGCGACGCTGTGGGGGAGGGGGAGAGAGGGCAAAGTGGAAGGTCACGAGGGAGGAGGAAGAAGACGAAGAAGAAGAAGGACACAGCCGGGAGAAGAAACCGCCAAGTATGACGCTGGAGCAGTTTGGACTCCGCTTGCAAGTTGCTATCTCTCGGGGAGCGTCACCTCCATATTTGTGAAAATCTACTGTGTTTTCATACAGAGCGAAACTCGCAAAGGCGCTTCTCATTTACTTAGTGGGGGTGCTTGATTTTAGGATTTTCTTTCCACGGATCCTCGGTTGGAAGGTTGATAAGAAGCTTCCTAAATAATAAGCTGTATTGATTTGTTCTCGGCTTGTATGTGACAGGTTCCATACGTTTGTGGCCTCACTAACTACTATTATTGATAAAAAGGAAAAATGGCATAACTTTTCAACTGAATACTTTACTCCAACCCTTTTTTCCCCATTTGTGTATTAACATTTCTAGTCCTAAGAGAAAATACTCTGAATTGTTGTTTTGCAAAATATTCAAAAACAGCTTCTTTCACCTCACACTCGTCTGAATCTGAAGGTTTCCTTCAATTTTACTAAGTGGTGACGTCGCTGTTTGTTCCATCTGGACTGTCGTGTGAATGGTCCTACTCCTTGAGGCTACAGTACTTCACAACATTCTTTGCAATCTGAGTAACGCACAGGTGATTGTCTTGGAGAAGTAAAAGCCATGAGTTTTCGGGCACCGGGTCCAACTCAAGTACCTCTTTTTACAAAACTGAATGAGACGTCCCCTACAAACTTCATTACACTATCATTACATCAATTACAGATAAGACTATATACTGCTCAGAAGTTTTTCGCGTAGATGAGCGTTATCTTTGGTCAGGCTGGAAACTGATGGAACCACCTATGTATGTTATGGTAGCAATTGTTCAAAAGTATGTCTTCAAAGTGTTCGATTCTTCACATTTTATTGCGGCTTTTATGGTACCACAGATCCGTATAACGTAGTCACCACTTGCACTTTGGCTGAAAGCACTAGATGTGTATTTTCGATATTTGATGAAACCTTTTCTGTTTTCAACGAAATTCGAAGACACGTAAAAGGTATTTCTAATTTTCTCACAGTGGAGACTTTGTATGTTTTATGCTCTCAATGCTGAGACAGGGAAGAAATTTCCATTACATAGTACAACTGATTGATTAGTGATTCGGGACTCGTCAACTGCCAAGTCTGTTAGTCCCGTAAGTGTATTGCGTGTTTTATCCTTGGGAGGTGGCGATCTTCCCCCGCTGTGTGGCCACATTCGGCACCGACCTACCGTTGTCTAGCGGGGTTTCCCCCACACTGTATCAGCCACCCCAGCCGGGACAAACTCTAAGTTCCCGACCTGTCTATCGGCATATGTGGTAATGTGGTGCGTGCTAGTGGAAGTGTGTGCAAGGGACGAGGATAGGAAGGTAAGATCGGGCGCGGTCCGATCTACACTTGGCGAATGCCGGAGCAGAACCCTAACAAACACGCCGATCTTTGGATCCTCTTCTTGGCCATTTCCTCACTCGTTACTTACGTACTCGCATACACTTACACGCACCATACTACCACATATGTCGGGACACCAGCTGGGAGCTTAGACCTAGTCACGGGCGGTGCCGTACTGGCGAAGATACCTGTGAAAGGTAAGCCCACAAGCCGACGTGATGGTTGGTACTGGATTTTACGTTCCGGGGAGGTCCGTTCCAGTGGAGGAACACCGCCACCACCAGAGATGAAGCATGAACTACACTTACGTGATTATTGACCTGAGTATTTGACACATCAAAAAACACGAAATAACACAGGCAAACAAAAAAGTGTCAGTCCCGAAGACTTGACACATGTTTCTCTATGTATGTTGACGCGCTGAATCCCTATCTGAAGCCAGAATTCTTTCACGATTTACCAGTTTTTATTAAAGCGCGAAAAACCACCGTAAAATCTACAATTGAATAGGTGAAAACCAGAACGATAGAAGTGACATTTTATAAATTATCAGTAAAAACGTGTTTATTTTAGGCTATATTTCGGCGGCAATGTATTTTCGTGGTTTTAACAAGCAATTGAAATCGCGTGTTTCTAATGATGAATGAAAGCACCATGACATTACAGTAACATTGACTTAAATAAACAGATTTCTCATAATTTATAAAATGCCACTTATACCGTTCTGGTTTTCCGCCATTTGTTCCCATAGAAGCTATACTCAACTACAACTGCGGAGTTCTCAGAAAATATTTTATTAGCGATTACGGGCAGAAAACGAAACGACCGTGTAAAATGCACGATTTTATTCATCGAGTTTCGATACCAAAACAGTGCTGAACCTGCATAGAAACAAACGTCCATTTTCATCATTTTCTGTGCAAAAAAAAATTCTGAAAAAACAACCATTTAAAACAAGCTTAACGAAAGCATACACAATGCTACTGATTCACTGCCAAAGAATGATTAAACGAAATATATAGCAATTATCACTATAAAGCAAAGAATTTTATAGTTTTAATGAACAACTGAAATGCCCCGGTTTTAATGACGAAGCATAGTATCACGACTTTAAGTGATATTGACTTAAATAAACTAACTTCTCTGAATTTATAAAATGTCACTTATGCCGTTCTCACAGTTTTTGGTGACCTGAATAAACTGCACGATGGTGGCGCAATTCTGGCTTCACTTTCGTATTCAGCGCGTCCACATACATAGAGAAACACGAGTCAAGTCTTGCGTCTGATAACATTTGCCTCCTATTGAGTATAATGCTACAAGACTCCAAAATGTAGTATTAGCATGTACTTTTCGCGATTAAAAAAACTGGAGGGTTTTGTTGCAATTCTGGCTTCAAATTGGGATCCAGTGCGTCGACATACATCGAGAAACATGTTTCATGGTCTGACAACATTTGCCTTTTTCTAGAGTTTAATGCTACAAGACTCCAAAATATAGTATTCGTATGAACTTTTCGCGATTCAAAAACAGGAGGGTTTTGTTGCAATTCTGGCTACAGATTGGGATCCAGTGCGTCGACATACATCGAGAAATATGTATCAAGTCTTTAGATCTTTTGGATTCTGTAAAGTATAATGCTACATTGCTCCAAAATCTAGCATTCGCGCGTGCTTTCCGCGATTCAAAACCTGGAGGGTTTTGGGATTCAGCACGTCGACATACATAGAGAAACATGAGTCAACACTTGGGGCCGGCGTTTTTTTGTGTATATGCTTGCGTAATTTAATCAATTCCACAATCAACCGATACGTCAGTACGCCGTCGTCAGCAGCAGCAGTCGGCTGCCGCAGCTGTTCCCCGCTATCGAACCTCGGGAGGAGCGGTGGCGTCGGAGACACAGAGACGCGAGGAGCCGATTCCTTTCTCGGGGACGGAACCAGAGGCGGCGCGGAATCGAGGGCGGGGCCCGAGTCAGGGGCGGATCCGGAGGCGGGGGGGGGGGGACACGGACTCGTACGAAGAGACGCTGCGGCGGATACAATAATACGTTTAACCACTCTGGTTGTCTAAAGTCAAACACTAGCTAACTGACAAAAAAGTATTAAAACACTTTCGTTCTAATAGTTATTATATTGCATTTATGCATGTCCTAATATTTACTTTTGTTGTTGTTGTTGACGACATTAGAATGCTTCAGAGACAGCTACAATCAGCCCTGTGAATTATTGGAGGAGGCCGCGTTTCTAGGTACAAAAAATATGTATCGATGTACGGAATGATTTGGAAGGAGAATATAATCAGAAGTGCATACTCGAATGCTTGTTTCGTCATTATATGATAAGTATAAAAGAGAATATACATGACACTAATTTTTCAAAATTTATAAAATTGCACTTAAACAGTTCTGTTTTTCACCCACTCATGTAGCGCGCCAGAAAAGTGTCACCTTGCTCATAAGAGTGCTTGCATAAAAAGTAGTACTCTTAGTAGCACGAGCTGCGTCTTGAAAACGTAAATTTCATCCTCACCACAATCACAATAAATGCTGGAAGTATTGTACTCTTCACTTGTTTTCTATTGATCTGGTTGCTACCAAGATAAATGAAATTTTTAATAGGAGGCCGTGCTTCGACTCGGTGCGGAGAGACTCTCCTGGTAAACTGTACTTTGAACACACGTTAAGGCACTTCGTATACTTACGAATTACAGTTTTAACAATATTAACATTCAACAAACAAAGATCATGAATATGCGTGATCTCTTGTGTGAATATACACCCGAGCGCTGACCATCATGGCGCATAACAGCCCTGAGGAAGACCACGACAGGATGGTCGAAACGCCGGCAACACAGCCTTCGAAGCGGCGTCACCCGGACATCCCAGCTCACGCATATGACTCTGGCCGCGGAAGCCTACGACTTCATTTGAGGAGCATGAATGCCGATTTCTGTGCATGCAATGTTGAAGGCGGGCATTGGTAAATTTATCAGTTGTCACGTATTGTGTTTTACTGCTCTTGCGTGCACTCTCTATACCACTCCCCAACGCCCCGCCAGACGCCGGCTGGCAGCCGCAGCGTGGCTTCACGTCAAACCCTTTCGCGATCCAACATTGGGTAGACGCGATGGCATCAATGGTCCAGAAGTCCATGAACACCTGATCTGGTATTCATCGACCCGAGAAAAAGGAGTCACAGAGGAGAGGAGACGTACCATCATATAATTTGTAAATACTTTAAGGCAACCGGTATACTTACGTACTACAGTTTTAAAATATTAAAACACAGACATTAAAAAAATACAACATAAATACACATTTCCGTGTATGCTACGATTAATGTGAGCGCTGATAGATGTATCAGTTTCCACTTATTGTTCTTGCGTGCTCTCAGTTATGTGTTGTTGCTCTCTATCTTCTATTCTTTAGCTTCTATTCTCGAGCGTGGATTCACGTCAAAGCCTTCCGTGATCGATCTTTGGTCGAACCGAAGGAATCGGAGATCGAGAAGTCCGAGTTGGCCGTCCATAGATTGCGCGGGCAAACACTGAGGTGGAGATACTACCATATACTCTACACATACGTTGTTGCATCGGGTGTACTTACCTAATACAGTTTTAAAATATAAACATTGAAAACAAGACAACAGGAATATACATTTCCATGCACGCTACCTTCAATGTGGTCACTGGTAGCTTCATCAGTTGTTACTTATTGTTCTTGCTTGCACTCTGCTACGTGTGATTGCTTTCGAATTGAATTGAACTTAATTGAATTGGTGCCTTATTTTACGTGGAGAGTCTCGGGCCATCAGGCCCGCTCTTCCGCCTGACCACGCAAATTTCGCTACGCTCCTTTCACCAACTAGCGGGGGAATGAGGTATTTCTTGGGCGAGATACAGGCGATTTCAATTTTGCTCAGAGGCGTCATTTAGGCTCGAGGATCTTTTACATGCAAGTAAATCTACGAACATGGGACAGCCGGCTTTACTTCCCCTCCGAAGGAAGGCGTACGAAGGATTTTTTCGCCCTTAAAAATCCACGGCTTCGATACTTCGTGTTATTGCTTTCTCTCTACACCATTCCCGAGCCACGCTCCTGGGGGCGGCTGGCAACCGCAGCGTGACGTCAAAGCCGCCTGGATCGAGGCGGAGGCATCGAAAATCGAGAAGTCGCGTGAGCCGCATCTGAGTGGTAGAGAACAGATGAGGGCGGAGAAGCCACCATATACTTTGTACATACGTTATACCATTCCGTAGACTTACGTGTCACGATTTTAAAAAACGGAAACACTGCAACTCAACAAACGCAATGAGAAAACACATTTTTGTGTTTGTTTCATTTGATGGGGGTGTTGGTGGGTACATCAGATGGTTTTTATTGAGTGTTATCGCTGTTGCGTGCGCTCCCTGTATAGCGTCGCCGAGCGCCCTGCCTGATGGCGGCTGGCGACCGCGGCGTGACGTCAAAGCCTCCCGGATCGAGGCTGAGGCATCGAAAATCGAGAAGTCGTGCGAGCCGCATCTGAGTGGTAGAGAACAGATGAGGGCGGAGAACCACTATATACTTTGTTCGTACATACGTTATGCCATTCCGTAGATTTACGTGTCACGATTTTATACAACAGAAACATTAAAACTCAACAAACGCAATGCGAAAACACATTTTTGTGTGTGTTACGTTTAATGCGGGTGTTGGTGGGTGCATCAGATGGTTTTTATTGCGTGTTATCGCTGTTGCGTGCTCTCCCTGTATAGCGTCGCCGAGCGCCCTGCCTGACGGCGGCCGGCAACCGCAAAGCGTGACCTACGCGTCAAAGCCTTGCGTGATCGATCATCGTTCGAGGCGCAGGCATCGGAGATCGAGAAGTCGCTGGCGCGCGCCGCCTCTGAGTGGCGGCTTCCTCTCGCCCGGGCGTGGGCGGGAGGGGCGGGGCGTAGGAACGTCGATCGAGGCGGTGCGGCCGTGGCGGCGCACAGGCGCCCCCTCCCCCCCGCGGGCGCTGCAAGGCTGGGGGGGAGGGAGAACACAGTAATTCTTCTCAAAGCTTTGAGTCTCTAGGCAACGCTGGCTGGTGGCTGGCTCAGGAGGGAGGGTTCTTCTCTGCGTTGGGAGCCCCCAGGCGACGATGAAGAGGGTGGGGGAAAGTGGGGGGAGGGCGTGGGTGCGGCGGAAGGCGCTGAGAAGGATCTGCTGACAGACCGACGCCGGCGGATGACGAACGCAAAGAACGCCCAAGACACACGGAGCTTACACACACATCCATCTTATTTGCTTTGTGGCTGCTTCCATACGAAAAGGTGTATGAGCGTTTGTTGAACGTGGGTATATGTGATGTATGTAAGCGTGGTGAGTGTATGTAAGCGTGGTGAGTGTATGTAAGCGTGGTGAGTGTATGTAAGCGTGGTGAATGTATGTACGTGTGGTGAATGTATGTACGTGTGGTGAATGTATGTACGTGTGGTGAATGTATGTTCGTGTGGTGAATGTATGTTCGTGTGGTGAATGTATGTACGTGTGGTGAATGTATGTACGTGTGGTGAATGTCTGCAAGTCTGGTGAATGTACGTACGTGTGGTGAATTATGTAAGTGTGGTGAATTTATGTAAGTGGGTTGATTGTATGTAAGTGTGGTGAATGAATCTAAATGTGATGAACAAATGAAAGGGTGATGATTCTATGTAAGCGTGATGAGTATACGTAACTATGATGAGAATACGTAAGCGTGATGAATGTATGTAAGTATGTACAATAGAATGTTTGAGGAATGTGTGTGATAAATATGGGTAGGTTTCTCATACCTTAAAACAAGAAAATCTTTATAAAAGAGTAATCCAATATTCTGAAAATTTGATCCTATCACTGACAAATCTCCTTTGAGTACTACGTCTTGGTACTGTCCACTCCTATCACAAATATTACTTCCGTATTCTTACGTACTTCGATTCTTCTATCTAATCGTGGTCCTCAAACATCGGATTTACCATATAGTTGTTCAAAAAAAGGAAAAAATAAGAATATTAAGATCCATTCTTCTATATATTTCTCTCTATTCTATACATTATTATGGATCAAGCATAATAAATATAAAGAATGACAATTGCTGACACCTCTCAACTTAAACTTACATCATTGATTTCTTTAGAACTTTCATATTATTTCCTAAATTAGTTCTGAAACGTTTAGACCCTCTTATCGCAAGACTACAACCGTTGCCCCCGAGCTATTTCAGCGGGTACACAACGCGGTTCAGCGGGTATATCGCGCGTTGTCGATTCGATAAGAACCGTTCTGCTCCCTTTTCTCGCCGTGCGGTCCATTTTCACATTCTCCTCGACCTCTCGCGTTCGCGGTGGGGACCTCTGCCGCGCATCTGAACGCCCACGAGGAGAATTGAAAACTCCGGTCCAGTTTTGGAGTTTCTCGGAGTACAGTCACATCGACAGCGCCTGGTAAACCCAGGAGGGGGAAAAATGACGGGGGCCAGAGCGATCGCAGTAGGATCTTGGCCTCATCGAGGCAGTATTACTCGCGCAACTTTTCTTGGACGATGCATTGAAGAAATGCGGGTAGAGTGGGGGTATTAGTTATGGAATCGGCCACTAGATTTTGTGAAGCAATGCCCATCTCTGAAGAATTACACATGCCTTCGCACCTTTCTCAATAATTTGCGTTCTAACTTGATCAGGAGTTCGAGGTATCTCCTGTGATAGATTCGTAGATTTTTATAAAGCAATGCCGATCTCTGGAATGAAGAAGCTAAAATTCATATCAATGAATAAAAATGAGCAATTACTCCAGAGCAATTGCTCTCGAGTACAAGTAGGAACTAGTACTACTCATAACCTACATAACTTCTTTACATATGGATAAAATGTTTTGTAGCACTTGGAGCGGTTACATCTCTCTATGAGTAATTGCTCACTAACTGGTCTATTGCAACTGGTAGATTTTCGTTTGTTTTGATTGTCTACGTTACCGCTCGTCTTGGCTTCGTCGAGGCAGTACCTCCCCCGCCCCCTCCTCACTCAGAGTAAAGTGAGAAGGGGCATTACTTGCGCAATGACTGCTGTGCCAACCAGGAGGACTGACACGTGCTTTGGACCCTACTTGAATTAGGGTCTTCACGATTTAAAAAAAACTTTTATATTAGCTCATAAATTCATATGTTTATTCTAATAGTTCAAAAATATTTGATTATTACGTTTGTAAATTACAAAAAAATTATAATTTATTGCCATGTTCATATCTATTAAATATATTCAGTACTTTATTCAATATTTCGAATAAAACGGAATGGCGAGTAAGATATTAACCCGGCCTTGGTTCTGAGGCATCTTGATGTCAGCCTCATGGTGCGTCTTTGGGAACCTGAAAAGGGGTGATGAAGAGCTTACCCTTGATACCTAAAAACGTCTGAGATTTCCAAAGCTGTAAAAGAAGGTCGAGGGTACACTTCATGTATCAGAATATATGCTACAAACTTCAGCAAGTATAGGGTCAAGAATTGTATATAGTTTTTACTGATACGTTATTTAGTATTGCTTTCGATACGAAGGTAGATTTTCACTGCAAAACGTACCTGGCTCGAGAGGAACGTGGTAACGGGGGAAAACCGAAAATAGTTGAATAGTGCTACACTTGTCTTAAGAAGGGAATTATAAGAGGATTTTCGACACAAACTGCATAACTAGGTTGAATTCAGCCGCTGACTGGAGGAGAACTCTAGCGCCCTGCTGCTCTGATCAGAAGTTTTGCGTGGTTTCACCGAACAGCACCAGGCGAATGCCGGAGCAGTACCCAAACAACCGGGCCACTGACCGCGCGCGATCTTTCCTTCCTCTTCCTTGTCCTACCCTCTCCCCTTACACTAGCATGCACCACACTCCACACATGGCGGGAGACCGGTGGGGAGCTTAGAGCTCGTCCCGGCTGTGATGGTTAAGATCAACACCAGGCGAATGCCGGAGCAGTACCCAAACAATCGGGCCACTGACCGCACGCGATATTTCCTTCCTCTTCTTTGTCCTCGTCCTATTCTCATCCCTTACTTACACACACTTACAAGCACTACACTAACACACACATAGAAGAATCCGCCTAAGAATGATAGGTCACTAAACAAGAGAACATCGCATGTAATTCCGAGAAATATCCCTCCGCCGCGACAGCTGTTCAGCCACGTCTCTTCGTAAAGTGTTTCTGTTTGTACATGGCTCCCGTTAAGACATCATGGCTTCTCATCGTTCACAACCGTGTAATTATATAAAAAATAAATTGATAAAACACAACTCACAGAACAACAGACTGTCCTTTATCAAAGCTTCCGCGGCTCGAATCCATAAATTACTATTACATTATTATCCATACATTATTGCGTATTAATTCACGCTTGATTTCATTGTTCGTGAACAAAAATACCCACATGCAGTAATTGGAATTCGTTACAGACAAAACTTAAGATTGTATATTAAGATTGTACGCGTGTTTTCTATTACAACACAGTTAATAATTCATTATATTTCGTTTTCCACTTATACTTCTTACGCATTGGTTCATCATATTGTTTCTCCAAAAATATAAACAACTTTTTATAATTTAATAAATAAACAGCTATTTCAAACTGCTGTTGTATTTTGAGCGTTAATATCCAAGGATAAGAAACTGAAACAACTTGTTTGGGATATGTAATGACCACCATCTCAATGGCTCCGAGACCATCAACTACCGAGTAAACGACAGGCAGAGGTTCCGAAATACAAACGAGACAGATAGACGCAGAAAGAAACTGAATAGAGATAGAGAAGAGAGACGCTGGAAGAGAGACAGACAGGGACATAGTGAAAGACAGGGGTACAGAGAGTCGGCAAGAGCGAGACAGAAACAGAGAGGCAGAGAAAGTCAAAGAGGAAGAGAGAGAAAGCAGCAGAGACGTAGAGAGACAGAGACAGAGATAGAGAGGCAGTCAGAGACAGAGTTGGTGAGACAGTCAGATCGACAGTTGGTCTGGGAAAGACAGATAGCGAGAGAGAGTGGGGGCGGGGGCGGGGCGATTGGCGAGCAAATGGAGTTAGGGCGCGCGGGCGCATTCCGCACGGCACACGCGACGCTGCCATTACCATATTTTGCATCGATTCGCCCGCTCCAGATCCACGTTCGACGCGCCCGCTCATGCTGCCGCATGATGATTACGGCTGCGGGGAAGTACAGGACGCGGCGCCAGTTGGCGACGCAGGTCGAGTCAATATCTAGCGTGAAATGGTGACGGGAAGGAAAGTGAAGAATAGTCGATATACCAAGAAATTCTAGTTATGAACCAATTCAAACTATAACCGATTTCGAGTTAAAACGATTTCAAACTATTGACGTAGTGAAATGAGAAATAAATTCAATAACAAAATAAAAATAGTATATTAAAAGATTATGAACAAGTTACAATAAATTGCTAATATTAAACACTCCGGCAACCTTTTCCTTTCAGTACCCTGCTTTACCGCAGAAAAATAAAAGCCACGCGTGATGCGAGCTGTCGGACTTCCGTCCCGTGACAATTACCGTCACATGGCCTGACGCCAAAATTTAAACCGGTCGTGGCGACCGTGTGCCTACAGCACGCGAGATCGTCTGGCCCTTACTCTCCGGACATCTCACCCACACTCCTACACTCCTTGTACTTACACGTACAAGCTCCCCAATGCAAACTGAATGAGAACGCGGGCGCAGATGGCGCCGCGTTAAATAGTTGAGGCTGACCCCCCCTCCCACCACTGTTCCATAAATAGGCTCACTTGCTGTCGGCAAGCGAGGGTTCGCTGGCCAGCATCTTGGTTTACGCCCCCACACAAGATTCCCAGGTTGGCTCGCCTGCTGTCGGTAAGCGAGGACACGCAGGCTAGCATCCTCGGAGTTTACAGCCTACGGTTATATTTGGCTCTGCAGCTCTACATGAGTCAACCGCCAGAGCGCAAACTCCCGGAAGTTCAGGTTTAACCCCTTCCTCCCCTTCAGCGCACTTTCACCGACCTAACGGTTCTGGCCCTCGTGTTAACGACGCCACACTATGAACGAATTCACGTTCTGAACAATTTCGAGTTACGAAAGACTTCCAGTTACGAAAGACTTCCAGTTACGAAAGACTTCCAGTTACGAAAGACTTCCACTAACTAGGGTCTATTGCAACTGGTAGATTTTCGTTTGTTTTGATTGTCTACGTTACCGCTCGTTCTTGGCTTCGTCGAGTCAGTACTCCCCGCCCCTCCTCACTCAGTAAAAGTGAAAGGGGCATTACTGCGCAATGACTGCTGTGCCAACGCAGAGGACTGACACGTGCCTTGGACCCTACTGAATTAGGGTCTTCACGATTTAAAAAAACTTTTATATTAGCTCATAAATTCATATTTTATTTAATAGTTCAAAAAATATTTGAATTATTACGTTGTAAATTACAAAAAATTATAATTTATTGCCAATGTTCATATCTAATTAATATATTCAGTACTTTATTCAATATTCAATAAAACGGAATGGCGAGTAAAGATATAACCGGCCTTGGTTCTGAGGCATCTGATGTCAGACTGAGGTGCGTCTTTGGGAACTGAAAAGGGGTGATGAAGAGCTTACCTTGATACCTAAAACGTCTGAGAATTTCAAAGCTGTAAAAGAAGGTCGAGGGTACATCTTCATGTATCGATATATGCTACCAAAACTTCAGCAAGTATAGGTCAAGAATTGTATATAGTCTTTTTACTGATACGTTATTTAGTAATTGCTTCTCGATACGAAGGTAGATTTTCACTGCAAAACGTCTCGGCATCGAGAGAACGTGTAACGGGGGAAACCGAAAATAAGTTGAAATAGTGCTACACTTGTCTTAAGAAGGGAAATATAAAGAGGATTTTCGACACAAAGATTGTACAGATAACTAAGTTCAGAATCAGCGCTGACTGAAGGAGAACTCTAGCGCCCTGCTGCCTCTGATCAGAAGTTTGTCGTGTTTCACCGAACAGCACGCAAGCGAATGCCGGAGCAGTACCAAACAACCGGGCACTGACCGCGCGCCGATCTTCCTTCTCTTCCTTGTCCTACCATCTCCCCTTACACTAGCATGCACACAACCCCACACATGGCGGGAGACGGGTGGGAGCTTAGAGCTCTTCCCGGCTGTGATGGTAAAGATCAAAACGAGACTGACGGAGCAGTACCAACAACAAACGACCACGGGACCGCCGCAGCGCACTTTCCTTCCTCTTCCTTGTCCTATCCTCTCCCCTTACACTAGCATGCACACACTCCACCATCGGCGAGACGGTGGGAGTTAGAAGCTCTTCCCGGCTGTGATCGTATAAGATCAGCGAATAGACGAGGACAGTACAACCAACAAAGACCCACGGACCGCGCGCGAACCTTCCCTTCTCTACTTGTCCTATCCTCTCCCCTTACACTAGCATGCCCACACTCCAACATGCGCGGAGACCGGTGGGAGAGCTTAGACTCGTCCCGGCCTGTGATGGTTAAGATCAACACAGGCGATGCGGAGCAGTACCCTAACAACGGCCTCGGACGCGCGCGATCTTTCCTTCACTCTCCCTTGTCCTATCCTCTCCCCTTACACTAGCATGCACCACACTCCACACATGGCGGAGACGGTGGGGAGCTAGAGCTCTTCCCGCTGTGATGTTAAGTCAACAACAGCGAATGACGGAGCGATCAACACAAACGACACCACGGACCGCGCGCGACCTTCCCTTCCTCTACCTTGTCTACTCCTCCCCTTACACTAGCATGCACCACACACACATGGGGAGACCGGTGGGAGCTTAACGACGCCTGTCGCGCTGTGATGTTAAGATCAACACCAGCGAATGCCGGAGCAGTCCACACAACAATCGGCGCACTGACCGCAGCGCATATTTCCTTCCCTTCCTTTGTCCTCGTCTACCTCCCTCATCCTTACACACACTTACAAGCACTACACTAACACACACATAGAGAATCCGCCTAAGAATGATAGGTCAACTAAACAAGAGAACATCGCATGTATTCCGAGAGAAATCCCTGAGGACAGCTGTTCAGCCACGTCTTCGTAAAGTGTTTCTGTTTGTACATGGCTCCGTTAAGACATCATGGTCTCTCATCGTTCACAACGTGTAATTATATAAAAATAAATTGATAAAAACAACTCACAGAACCAACAGACTTGTCCTTTATCAAAGCTTCGCGGCTCGAATCATAATTACTATACATTATTATCCATACATTATTGCGTTATTAATTCACGCTTGATTTCATTGTTCGTGAACAAAATACCCACATGCAGTAATTGGAATTCGTTACAGACAAACTTAAGATTGTATATTAAGATTGTACGCGTGTTTTCTATTACAACACAGTTAATAATTCATTATATTTCGTTTTCCCATTATACTTCTTACGCATTGGTTCATCATATTGTTTCTCCAAAATATAAACAACTTTTATAATTTAATAACAGCTATTTCAAACTGCTGTTGTATTTTGAGCGTTAATATCCAAGGATAAGAAACTGAAACAACTTGTTTGGGATATGTAATGACCCACATCTCAATGGCTCCGAGACATCAACTACCGAGTAAACGACAGGCAGAGGTTCCGAAATACAAACGAGACAGATAGACGCAGAAAGAAACTGAATAAGATAGAGAAGAGAGCGCTGGAAGAGAGACAGCCAGGGACATAGTGAAAGACAGGGGTACAGAGAGTCGGCAAGAGCGAGACAGAAACAGAGAGGCAAGAAAGTCAAAGAGGAAGAGAGAGAAAGCAGCAGAGACGTAAGAGCAGAAGACAGAGATAGAGAGGCAGTCAGAGACAGAGTTGGTGAGACAGTCAGATCGACAGTTGGTCTGGAAAGACAGATAGCGAGAGAGAGTGGGGGCGGGGCGGGGGATGGCGAGCAAATGGAGTTAGGGCGCGCGGGCGCATTCCGCACGCACACGCGACGCTGTGCCATTACATATTTTGCATCGATTCCGCCGCTCCAGATCCACGTTCGACGCGCCCGCTCATGCTGCCGCATGATGATTACGGCTGCGGGGAAGTACAGGACGCGGCGCCAGTTGGCGACGCAGGTCGAGTACACTATCTAGCGTGAAATGGTGACGGGAAGGAAAGTGAAGAATAGTCGATATACAAGAAATTCTAGTTATGACCAATTCAAACTAAACCGATTTCGAGTTAAAACGATTTCAACTATTGACGTAGTGAATGAGAAATATTTCAATAACAAAATAAAAATAGTATAATAAAAGATTATGAACAAGTACAATAAATTGCTAATATTAAACACTCCGGCAACCTTTCCTTTCAGTACCCTGCTTTACCGCAGAAATAAAAGCCACGCGTGATGCGAGCTGTCGGACTTCCGTCCCGTGACAATTACCCGACACCTAGCGAGCAAATTTAAACCGGTCGTGGCGACCGTCGCTGCACAAGCACGCGAGATCGTCTGGCCCTTACTCTCCGGACATCTCACCACACTCCTACACTCCCTGTACTTACACGTACAAGCTCCCCAATGCAAACTGAGACGAAGCGCGCAGATGGCGCCGGTAAATAGTTGAGGCTGACCCCCCTCCACCACTGTTCATAAATAGGCTCATTGCCGTCGCAAGCGAGGGTCGCTGCCAGCATCTTGGTTACGCCACACACAATTCCCAGGTTGGCTCGCCCTGCTGTCGGTAAGCGAGGACACGCAGGCTAGCATCCTCGGAGTTTACAGCCTACGGTTATATTTGGCTCTGCAGCTCTACATGAGTCAACCGCCAGAGCGCAAACTCCCGGAAAGTTTGGTTTAACACCTTCCTCCCTCAGCGCACGCACTTTCACCGACCTAACGGTTCTGCGCCGTGTTAACGACGCCACACTATGAACGAATCACGTTCTGAACAATTTCGAGTTACGAAAGACTTCCAGTTACGAAAGACTTCCGTTACGAAAGACTTCCAGTTACGAAAGACTTCCAGTTACGAAAACGACTTCGAATTACGAAAGACTTACGAATTACGAGGAGAGTTCGAGTTACGAGGGAGTTCGAGTTACGAGGAGTTCGAGTTACGAGGGAGTTCGAGTTACGAGGGAGTTCGAGTTACGAGGGCAGCTCATTGACGTACTTGACGGAGCGAGTTAAACGAGTTACGAGGGAGTATTCGAGTTACGAGGGAGTTCAGACGAGGATTGACTTCGAGGGAGTTCGAGTTACGAGGATTCGAGTTACGAGGGAGTTCGAGTTACGAGGGAGTTCGAGTTACGAGGGAGTTCGAGTTACGAGGCGAGGTTCGAGTTACGGGGATTCGAGTTACAAGCAGGGAGTTCGAGTTACGAGGGAGTTCGAGTTACGAGGGAGTTCGAGTTACGAGGGAGTTCGAGTTACGAGGAGTTTGAGTTAGAGGGAGTTCGAGTACGAGGGAGTTCGAGTTACGACGATTCGAGGAGTTCGAGTTACGAGGAAGTTCGGTTACGAGGGAGTTCGAGTTACGGAGGAGTTCGAGTTACGAGGAGTTTCGAGTTACGAGGGAGTTCGAGTACGAGGGAGTTCGAGTTACGAGGGAGTTCGAGTTACGAGGGAGTTCGAGTTACGAGGGGTTCGAGTTACGAGGAGTCTCGAGTACGAGGGAGTTCGGGTTACGAGGTGAGTTCGAGTTAGCGAGGGAGTTCGAGTTACGAGGGAGTTCGCGTTACGAGGGAGTTCGAGTACGAGGATTACGTTACCGAGGAGTTCGAGTACGAGTCGAGTACGAGGGAGTTCGAGTTACGAGGGAGTTATCGAGTTCGATCGAGGGAGTTCAGTTACGAGTCTGACGAGGAGTTCGGTTACGAGGAGTTCGAGTTACGAGGGAGTTCGAGTTACGAGGGAGTTCGAGTTACGAGGGAGTTCGAGTGAGTCGAGTGAAGGTTAGGGGAGTTCGAGTTACGAGGAGTTCGAGTTACGAGGAGTCGGAGTTACGAGGGAGTTCGAGTTACGAGGGGTTCGAGTTACGAAAGGGAGTTCGAGTTACGAGGAGTCGAGTTACGAGGATTCGGTACGAGGGAGTTCGAGTTACGAGGATTGAGTTCTACGAGGGAGTTCGAGTACGGGGAGTTCGAGTTACGAGGAGTTCGGTTACGAGGAGTTCGAGTTACGAGGGAGTTCGAGTTACGAGGGAGTTCGAGTTACGAGGGAGTCGAGTTAGAGGGAGTTTCGAGATTAAGGGTTGAGTTACGAGGGGTTCGATTACGAGGGAGTTCGATACCGAGGGTTAGTTCGAGAGTTGAGACGAGGGAGTTTCGAGTTACGAGGGAGTTCGAGTTACGAGGGAGTTCGAGTTACGAGGGGTTAGTCGAGGATTCGAGTTCGAGAGGAGTTCGAGTAGAGGAGTTCGAGTTACGAGGGAGTTCGAGTTACGAGGGGAGTTCGAGTTCGAGGGAGTTCGAGTTACGAGTGAGTTCGAGTTACGAGGAGTTCGAGTTACGAGGGAGTTCGAGTTACGAGGGAGTTCGAGTTACGAGGGCAGTTCGAGTTACGAGGGAGTTCGAGTTACGAGGGTTGAGTCGAGGCGTCGAGTTACGAGGGAGTTCGAGTTACGAGGGAGTTCGAGTTACGAGGAGTTCGATCAGAGTGAGACGGAGGACGAGTTCGACGAGGGAGTTCGAGTCAGGGGAGTTCGAGTTACGAGGGAGTCGAGTTACGAGGAGTTCGAGTTACGAAGGATTCGAGTTCGAAGGAGTTCGAGTTTACGAAGGAGTTCGAGTTACGAGGAGTTCGTTACGAGTTTACGAAGGGTTCGAGTTACGAAGGAGTTCGAGTTACGAAGGAGTTCGAGTTACGAAGAGTTTCGAGTTACGAGGAGTTCGAGTTTACGAAGGAGTTCGAGTTACGAAAGGAGTTCGAGGTACGAAGGAGTTCGAGTTACGAAGAGTTAGTAACGGAGTTCGAGTACGAAGGAGTTCGAGTTACGAAGAGTTCGAGTTACGAAGTAGGAGTTCGAGTTACGGAAAGGAGTTCGAGTTACGAAGGAGTTTCGAGTTACGAAGGAGTTCTGAGTTACGAAGGGTTCGAGTTACGAAGGAGTTCGAGTTACCGAAGGAGTTTCGAGTTACGAAGGAGTTCGAGTTCACGAAGGAGTTCGAGTTACGAAGGAGTTCGGAGTTACGAAGCGAGTTCCGAGTTACGAAGGAGTTCGAGTTACGAAGGAAGTTCGAGTTACGAAGGAGTTCGAGTCTACGACAGCGAGTTCGAGTTACGAAGAGTTTCGAGTTACGAAGGAGTTCGGTATGAAAGTTATTCGAGAAGTGAGTTCGAAGGTTCAACAAGGATTTCGAAGATTACGAAGGAGTTCGATTACGAAGGAGTTCGAGTTACGAAGAGTTCGAGTTACGAAGGAGTTCGAGTTACGAAGGAGTTTCGAGTTTACGAAGGAGTTCGAGTTACGAGGGGAATTTTCGAGGTTACGAGGGAAATTCGAGTTACGAGGGAATTCGAGTTACGAGGATCGAATTCGAGTTACGAGGGAATTCGAGTTACGAGGATTCGAGTTACGAGGAATTCGAGTTACGAGGAATTCGAGTTCGAGGGGATTCGAGAATTCGATCGAGGGAATTCGAGTACGAGGGAATCGAGTTAGAGGATTCGAGTTCATTCGAGTCGAGGGAATTCGGATACGAGGAATTCGAGTTACGAGGGAATTCGAGTTACGAGGGAATTCGAGTTACGAGGGAATTCGAGTTACGAGGAATTCGAGTTACGAGGGAATTCGAGTTCGAGGAATTCGAGTTACGAAGGGATTCGAGTTACGAGGGAATTCGAGGTTCGATTACGAGGGAATTCGAGTTACAGGAATTCGAGTTGTGAGGGAATTCGAGTTGTGAGGAATTCGAGTTGTGAGGGAATTCGAGTTATGAACGGACGGTTATGACGATCTCGTTAACCAAACAAATTGTATTTACAAATACTTGACGGACAAAGCGAATGATGACATAATTTGAGTAAATAAAGGTATTACCGAGATCATTGCTAAAGACAATGTCAGCCCGGTTGTAGTTATTTGTGGAAATGTATTATAAATTATGATCAGTAGCAATGATATCTGATATACAGCTTCTGAGGCGTAATATTTAATATATGTCACTAATTTACAACGTTAAGCTTAATGCATCAGTACAGTTTGTAGACGAGCGACGTTAGGAGCGAGTTGTCGGTCATGTCGAAATCCGTTCTTTTGTTTATGTACGATAGTCAAGAACAATTTCCGATTCTACTGCATATTTGAACTGACGAAACAAACTCGAGTTCGTATGTTCGTTCCGTAACATTGTATCGGCTTCACGCAATTGAGCAGAGGAGCGAAGAGGTCTTTTACGAACCACGTTTGAGATGAATTTATCAATCCGCCGATATATCGCGGAATTATCGATCCGCCGTTCGATAAAAATTGCATAAACTGAGTGAAACGCAAGACGCGATTGACAATTATTCCAAGAAATTCTATTTTCGATGTACAAGTGATTTTTTTAAAAATATTACTCGAAGTACTGAAACAATTATTCTCAGTTAAACCACTTACATGTGCAAACCGATGAGTTTGTCCTATCTGACGACGAGCAGAGCTACACAAACAGAAGCTTCAGCACAAACTCACGTAGAAAACTATATATTTCATTTTACACAGTTTTAGTATCTTCGGTATTGTTTCGGCAGCTTCAACTTTTCAAAGATTTATTGAGTCCAACTTTCTGAAAAAATCAAAGGCAAGTTTTGATATAACAAGACAGATTCCCTCCCTTTTCCAACCCCAATCGCGTGCGTGCTATTACATATTTCACAAGCCCCGTCAGCCCAAGACATATTTCATCGATCCCGTCAGCAGTTCCAAGCGCTCGTTTACCGTCGCCGCTGCTGCAGCTGCACGACGTAACGGCTGCGGAGGCGTGCAGGCACAGCGACGATGGGGCAAGTGGCGTAGTGGGAAAATACACGACACCCGCAACGTCGAAGAGGGTAAGCAAAAATGGAATTATGGAACTTGCGGATAAATGAGATGCGTGAATATAGCTCTCTAGAAGATATCCAGTCAAGTCATTCGAGCTATCACCCCTTCGAGCTATCACGCCTTGAGCTATCACGCCCTTCGAGTATCACGCCTTCGACAAGCCCTTCGAGCTAATCACGCCCTTGCGAGCTATCACGCCACTCGAGCTATCGACGCCCTTCCGAGCATAGACCCCTTCGAGCTCTCAACGCCCTTCAGCTCTCACGCCCTTCGAGCTCTCACGCCTTCGGACTCTCACGCCTTCGAGCTTCACGCCTCGAGCTCTCACGCCTCGAGCTCTCACGCCTTCGAGCTCTCACGCCCTTCGAGCTCTCAGCCTCGAGCTCTCACGCCGCTTCGAGTCTCACGCCCTTACGAGCTCTTCACGCCTTCGCGCTCTCACGCCTTCGAGCTATCGATCCCTTCGAGGCTACAGACCCTTCGAGCCTCTCACGCCCTTCGAGCTCTCACGCCCTCGAGCTCTCACGCCTTCACTCTCACGCCCCTTCCGAGCTTCTCACGCCCTTAGAGCTCTCACGCCGGCTTCGAGCTATCACGCATCCCTTCGAGCTATCAAACGCGCCCTTTCGAGCTATACGCCTTCGGCTATCACGCCCTTCGAGC
>BOPP01000237.1:1558785-1580190 GCA_017312745.1 Gryllus bimaculatus | reverse complement strand
AAGTGTCCAAAAAAAACGTAAAATTCCCTATTTTTACCTACCTACCAGTATGGGAAGCAGAGAACGACTCTCTCTCACATTGGAAAGCAGATTGAGCGAGAAAGCTTACCACATGTGTCATTGACATCCTCCTCGTTTAATTTATGAATAATTATAAATCGATAAGATAAAATTAAATATAACATTTAGTTATGTTACTTTTATTTATCTGAGCAAGGTGAGAAGGCTGAAATCGAAAAGGGGAAAAACAAACGGTTGCAATTTGATTACAAAAAGGAGAAAGGGTTAAAATAGCTACTTTTGCATCATATTTCCGTAATCTCTTAAGTGGCTTAACTTTACTTACAAGGGGCCGAGGTGAGAGAAAAATTTTTGCCCCCGCGAAGTATTATGCCGAAAACCAAAAAGAAAAAAAAGAATTACCTGAGGCTGATTCGACTCTATTGTCCGAACAAAAAAGGAAGCACGATTCGACCTCCCACGAAGGGAATTTTTAAAAAGGTGATATTTTCAGGGAAAAAAATATTGTATCGATAAGGTAATTCACTTTACGGTACCTGAAAATTGAATTTGCGAAGAAAATAAGAACTCGTTAAAATTGAATAAAGATGCCATTCGCTTTAAAAATAGGAATAAAACTTATAGTACAATTGAAAAGTTTTTACGAACATTTCATGGAAGTTTCAACTTTCCAAGAACAAAATGTCGAATTTCTTACCTGTTAATTTGTAAGGTTCTTACGCATTACTGTTTGAAACAACAACGATGAATTAAAGATGTGCATACGGTACGCAAGAGCAAGAACCAAATACTATTATGACAACAACGAGTTAACAAAAAAACAAGAAAAAAAAACATTCCGAAACAAGGAAATCGATTATACGAGAAATAAACGCACCGGCGGCGGTCATTAAGGCGATAATCTCAATTCGTATTGTAATTCAAGTGCGATGATATGCTGCCTTATGATACTTACTTAAAAAACCAAATGAATTAAAACGATTGATGTTGACGTGAGCCAAGAGAAAGAAACAAAACGAACGAACTCACATCGGCCGAGTTTACACAACAACAAAAAGTAACACTATGCCCGGAACAAGGGAACTCGATCCTGAGAATCGAACGACACCGCCGCCTTTGAACGATAATTTCTCCACAGTTCGTAATGTAATTCGCAAAGCCCTATGATATTTTCGTTTCTAAAAAACAAAGCGAATTAAAGTGTTTGTACGTTGCAAGACGAAGAGAACAAACGACGGAGCTCCAGCATCCGCCGAGTTTACGATCATGACAATCAGAAATACAGTAACAGTTCACACGAACAAGGAACTCCCGATCCTGAAAATACGAACTGACACCGCCGCCATTTAACGATCAATTCTCCAATTTCGTTATTGTAATTAGCGAAAGCCTTACGATACTTACGTATAATTAACAATAGAATTACAACGCATTGTAGCTACGTTGCCAGAGGAAAGAAACAAACACGAATCAACACGCCCGAGTTTACACAACAACAAAACAGTAACCACATCCGAAACAGGAACGTCGATTCCGTGCAGAATGCCGAACGACACCCCGCCTTAAACGATTAATTCTCCCAATTTGCGTAGTGTAATGTCGTCAAAGCCTTACGGATTTCTTTCTAAAAAACAAACGAGATTAAGAAGTGTTTTGTACGTTGCCGAAAGAGGAAGACAACCCAAACGACGATTCACATCGCCGAGTTTACAAACAATACAAAAAGTACACATTACCGAACGAAGAACATCGACATCCTGAGAATTCGTCGGACGACACCGCGCCTTTAACGATAATTCTCCAATTTCGTATTTGTAATTCGCCAAAGCTTACGATATTTCTTTAAAAAACAAACGAATTTAAAGTGTTTGTTACTGTTGCCATAGAGCGATGTAGAAAACAACACGACGGATTCACATTCGCCCGAGTTTACACAACAAGCAAAAAGTAACACTGTATGGCTGTCGAACCAAAGAACTCCGATCTGAGAATCGAACGGCAGCGCGCGCCGCCGACTTTAAGCCAGGCGTGTGCGGCCCGCGAGAGCGTGGACGCCGCCATTGTCCTGGTGCGCCCTGATAATCGCCGTCACGGCCCGAGGGGCGGGCGGGAGGCCGGAGTCGAGCGCCGGCACTGCCCGCCGCCGAGCGCGGCGCCGACGCGGTGGCGAGCGAGCTTCAGTGAGCGGGTGGCGGCGGGCGGCGCTGGGGAGGGGCAGAGCGCCACGGCATCTGGATAATCATTGACCCTCGGCCTAAACAAGATGGAGAAAGTAAGGGTGGAAGGAGCGAGCGAGCGCGTCTGATGACGGGAGGGAGGAGGGAAGGAGGGCGGAGTCTGAGAGCGATGATAGTGTAAGCGGAAGAGGATGGCGGAGCACGGCGAGTTCGGGGAGTCTGCTGGCGCGAAGGGCTGGAGAGTAGACTCTGTGCGTGTGGGTGGGGAGAATGGCGGCGGCGACCGGCGCGCGGCGGCCAAGAGGTTTGCAACTTAGTGTGAATGCTGCGTTGTCCGTCTCTGCGAGACACGGAGATAAGGTGGCAGTTATAAAAGGAAAACTTATCAAGATCATCCAAATGTATGCATTGTGATAAAACTGCACACATTATTATTATTATTATTATTATTATTATTATTATTATTATTATTATTATTATTATTGTTATCATCATTTTTGGCGTATAGGCCATTACTGACCATGCAACACGATCAACGCGTGGAATTCTTCCAGAATCAGCTTTTCAGCCGTAGCCCTCAGTACGACAAGGATGTTACGCCTTGAAATGTGAATTATGAGTTGATAGGATGATGAGGGGGTGAAGGGACAATCACAAATACGGCCATGTCTTCGCAGGACTCGAACCTGCAGCCTCCTCGGTGCAGATGACGGCTGCCGCAACCGTCTGTGCCTCGGGGCCGACTTATTGTTATTATTATCACTATTCTTACTCTAATATACAACTAAAGATGTTATTAGTCGGTTGAATATAAAATCTAGCTTGCAATCAGCTTTCTAACACGTCGGTGCTCCTACCGACCTGTTTTTCCGCAAAATACGGGATGCTCGAAATAAAGCAATATCTTACACTTTACAGTCTTTTGAATAACCTGTAGGTTTGTCAAGCTCTTACAAAAAGTTTATGGAACAAATACCAGAGCTCCGATAACTATAGGGATAACCTGTGCTTTTAGCTCCACATTCGGCTGATCTCGAATTCCAAGCTCTTGTGTTTAAAACTTTTTTTCTGTCTTCTTGCTTACGATGTTTTGATAAAATTAAACGTTTCTCTTTTCCTCATGCCAAATGTTTCCTGTTTACTTTGCTGTTTGCCACGTCTTTTTGTGTTATTGAAGATCTGTCGTAATCCAGATCCGATTTCTCCCGAAAAGTTCTGAAGACACTTCCGAGAGATAACACGAACTGCTGAAACGTTTACATTATTATTTAGTTTAGCTAAATGTCGTCTGATATCAAAAGCAAACGCCCAGATTTCTATTTCTTTAATAATAAAACCATCTTTATTGTCACCATGAGGCGTAGACCTTTGACCACCTGACACGTAGTTAATCGTCACAAAAAAGTGACAAATCCCATAAATACTTGTCATTTTGCAGGAGAAAGGTATAAACCCAAAAGGCGCCATTTTGTTAAGACTAAGTGTTTTACTCCAGTTAGTAGTATGCAACAAATCTCAAGGTCCGAACTAATGAAACGATTTCTTGATACATAGAGAAGAGAGAAAGTTGAGGAGAGGAGTTGAATACACTACGTGTCCGGAAAAATTAGATATCAGATTTACTTGTTCGAGCGTTGTGTTCACATATTACAAGAAACGTTCAAATATATCATCACCTGCCTGAATCCTCCCATGTTGTTTCCGCATTATTTACTCAATATGTTCAAAAACGCTTGGTTAACAAGCTGCCTCTATGCGTGCACAGAGTTTGTTAATCAAGCAGAGCATTCGAATACGCATAATTAAAGTGGTCCCTGTTTCCTTTTTGAGTCGTTTGATATCGACAGTCTTACAACAATCTTTTTGAAATGTTTACAATTAAAAATCGACTTAATTTAACGTATTAAAGTTTCACACACATAAAAATTTCCGGCGCACAATTGCATAACTTTCTCTTCTTAAGGCTGTCCTTCTTAAGGGCGAGAAAGGAAAAAGGTTGCTATTTGCGATGTGTGGGTTTTCTGGGGCACCGAGATAACAGTAAAGTCTAAATACATAGAGCATTAACTCACGTAAATGCCAAAAATATGATTACATACTTTTTATCAAACGACCTTTTGACTTGAAGATTTGCAGTGAAGTTTAATAATAGGTGTGTTCTGAAATTCTCGTAGCACTAAATAGATGGATGTAAGACTTCATATTATTAAACATAGATAGAGTAAATGCAGAATCACAATGTGCAGTTTCCTCACGTCGCTTGATTACGCCTAATTAAAGATCTCAGCCAGTTTGTTGTGGTACTGCTCCGGCATTCGCCTGGTGTTGATCGGAGAAACCACGGAAACTGCCCATCCAAAAAGCCGGCCTCTATAATTCTTATGCAGGAAGCGTCTGAACTCGACCAAGCTATTTAGCTAGTGTTTAAAACCCTTAATCCGTTGTAGTTAGTATTTGCAAGATAGGTGTTGTGGTAGGATATCTTTGGCATTTTTAAAATAATTAAAGATGTTGTCATTGCCAACAATGTTTTTTAATTCAAAAGCAGCTTTCGATGGCTTAGCCATGATCATGATTCTGACATCATGACAACTGATGATGATGGCTAAGCCATCGAAAGCTGCTTTTGAATTAAAAAACATTGTTGGCAATGACAACATCTTTAATTATTTTGCAAGATAGGCCCAAACCTCACTCCATGAGCTTCACCAACTGCAGCTGAGCTGTATATCGTGTTTTTAATAAATTCCCGCCTCTTCAGGACAACTAGAGTGAGGAAAGGTTGAAAAGAAAGAAAAAAAAGAGAAAAAAAACGAAAAGAAGAAAAAAACGGTAAGAAAAAAGAAAAGAAGAAAGAAAGAACTTCCCCCGTAGGGAGTCGAACCCTAGTACCTCCCAGTCAGATGCATCACTCGATGCCCTGAGCCACCTCAGCGCGCTGATCCAAGCGGATCTTCTTCCTCTTTTCCTCCTCCTTCTTCCTCTTTTCCTCCTCCTTCTTCCTCTTTTCCTCCTCCTTCTTCTCTTTTCCTCTCTTCCTCTGCTTCCTCTTCCTCCTTCTTCCTCTTTTCCTCCTCCTTCTTCTTCCTCTT
The DNA here is from genome assembly GCA_017312745.1 of Gryllus bimaculatus. NCBI lineage: Eukaryota > Metazoa > Arthropoda > Insecta > Orthoptera > Gryllidae > Gryllus > Gryllus bimaculatus. The sequence goes on along the minus strand of BOPP01000237.1, from coordinate 1,574,900 downwards.
TCCCTCCCTCTCTCTGCCTTTCCTCTTTCTCCTTCTTCCTCTTTTCCTCCTGCTGTCCGTCGTTTTCCTCCTTCATCTCTTTTTCCTCCTTCTTCCTCTTTTCCTCCCTCTTCCTCTTTTCCTCCTTCTTCCTCTTTCCTCCTTCTTCCTCCTTTTCTCCTCCTTCTTCCTCTTTTCCTCCTTCTTCCTCTTCTTCTTTTGTCCCATTCGCGACCGCGTTTAGCGACGCGCCGTCGCCAATTACACCCCACGCGGCGAATCGGGCTGGAAAACGCGATTGTTGGGCTAGCTTAAACCGCCGCCCGCCCCACCCGCCGTCCCCGACGAGGGCGCCGCAGACGGAGAGAGGCGAAAGCGCCGACCCGCTCGCCCGCCCCCTAACGACATCAGCCGACGATTGCAGACTGTCACCTGTCTTTATTGTCGCCGCGCGGCGGTGGTGGGGCGGAGGCCGCGAGGGCCCGAGTGGTTTGTCTTTCGCTTTGAGCTCTTTGACACGGGAAAGGGGAGGAGGAGGAAGGTTTTTACCGGTTAATTTCTTTGGGGCGCACGCTTCTCCGTGAGAAGAGAGATGGGAGGCGAGATGTTTTTGACGCGATTTGGGTTAGGTTCGTGTTCGGGAACACCCGTCACAAAGAATCTGCGAGATTTTTAAACGGCTCTTTAGTTGAAAAATTGGACTTCTACTGCCGTGTTCTGCATGTAGACTCAGTTGGACTTTATATATTGTTAATGTTTACAATGTTTTACGACCGAAGCCTGTTTTTCGTTGAATATTTTTCAATCAATTTCTATCAATAAAGTCATTTAACCATGTTTCAGTCCCGAAAATCATTCGATCATTGTTCAGTCAAGAAAAAATCTGACCATATCGTCATGCCAATTAGAAAAACTCTTAACTCCATATTCCCTCTTCTATTTTACGTTTACTTAATGATAAAATATAATTATGAAATAAGAATCATAAATAAAAGTAAATAACGAAACGAGCATTTAAATAATTGAAATCTGCGGTATTTATAAGTTAAACGAGAAAGGAAACAAATTCTGCTTCCAGGCTATATGTGTTCTTTCCATAACAAAACTATCCAATCTGGAGTAACTAGGTATGCTAATTAGTATGACGATATTTTTTTATTCGATCTGCCAGAAGGTTTCATGTGACAGGTCCATTTAAAATGCAACAAAGAAATAAACAATTCTGCAGATTTTCCTAGCAACAACAGCAAACATAGTCTATTTCACACTCATAGCCATTTTTACTTTTCTGGGCGTGGTTAATTAATGATGATTAATTGATCTCACTTCCACAGACTTATTTGAGCGATTCATTGTTCGAGGATCAGAGGATAAAGAATAACCATCACTTACACAGAAAAAAAATCCCCCCCACAAAAAAAATTGTAAATGCAGTAGAATTCCTCTTGGCCTTGACACACTCCTTTACCCTTATCCAAGCGCAATCAAGATGTGCGCAAAAAATAGCTCGTAAAAACTTCCCAAAGTAACAGAATCAGAAAACAATCAGTGAAGAATGAGAAATTAAAAACTGTAAAATTAGAAATATTTTACTTTACTAACAACAGATAACTAGAAAATTAATAATCGCTCGATGTTTTTTTCCGATTCGAATTAAAGTGAAACCGAATTATAAAAATGCTGCAACACCTTCTTTCAGCACCAGCAATAATAAGCTACTTTAACTTTCAGTTATTTAAACTACCTTTCTTCCGGGTGTGATTAACAATTCACTAACGCTTCACTTCCACAGACGTGTAATTTGAGCGATTTGTCGCACGAAAACCAAAAGATAACCAGAACATCCATAACAAGATAACTATGACATCACTAATCGCTCGAAAGTTATTTTTTTTATTTTTTCGATTCGAATGGAAGTGAAACCGAATTATAAAATTCTGCTGCTGCTTCTTGCAGCGCCATCAATAGTAATCCACTTAAACAGTCATTTAAACTACCTCTGTCCCGGGTGTGTTTAACACAGACGTGTAATTTGAGCGATTTAGCGCACGAGGACGACAGAATAAAGATCAATGGTTGCTGCCACAAGAAAATAATTCCCAGCACATAAAAAAAGGAACCGATAGGCCCTGCCGCAGAATTCCTCTCATCTCCCATCACCGCCAGCCCCCCCCCCCCATCCCGGCGGCCGGCGGTCCAGTGGTCCATCGGCGACCGCAGCCTGCAACCGCAACGCAGGTGGCGACCCTGCGACACAGGCGCGGTCTAAAAACCCCCGGCCATATTCATTTACCTTTGCGAGCGCCCGTTACAAAGACGCCGCCAGGGCCCGCCACGCCCCCTTCCCCCACGCACCGGCGGCGGCAGGGCCGGGGGAGGGAGGTGGGGGGGGCTCAAAATGAAGTAATCGGGTTAACCCGTGAAAGTGCGTTACCGGTGGAACCGCCCGCTGTGTTTCGATAAGCCCACGCGCCGCGGTGCCTGGCCGGAGCGGGGGGAGTGGGGAGGTGGGGGGGGCGATGGTCACGGTTTCCGGGTGGTGGTTTAGAGCAGCGAGCGGCGGCAGCCTATGTCCTGTGGTTCACCAATAGATCCATTTGACTCGGAATTTCAGTGGATGAAAACTAGAACGGTATAAGTGACATTTTATAAATTCTGAGAAAAATCGTGTGTATTTTGGGCTATATCTCTGTGGCAATGTAATTCGGTGGTTTTAATGAACAATTGAAATGCCGTGGTTTTAATGATGAAACTATGTACCACGAATTAAAGAGATTTAAAGAGATTTCTCATAATTTATAAAATGTTACTTATACCATTATGGGTGCCACCCAATCATTTATGGCTACCCAATTGAGAAGGTAAATTTAATATATACTCGTAAAGTTCATACGATTCTTGGTGCAGAAGTCCTGGAAACTGTTTCCTTTTGTAAAAGAAATGTTATCGGATCATTAAATACGATAAATAAAAGATGTGGTCCGGTATCCACAATGTATTATGCTAAAAGCTCTGAGGATGATCGCCACGCGATCGAAAATATCTTTAACAAAATATATTTTTCAAACTAGACAACATCTTTTATTTTGCGTATTTAATTAATAGAAGGTATGTACCTCACCAGCGATCTAATTAAAGTTATCGGATCAGACAATTTTATTTGCCGTGTGAAAGAAATGCTGTACCAATGTGTGTTCACAATGATGAATATTTAAGTGTGTCTATTAGTACAGAGAACAACGTGAAATCAGTTGACCGAAATGAATGTAACCAGTTTCGAGCAGCGCTCATACACCAAGATAGCCATTCTCCGTGTGCGAAATGCCTGAGAATGTAACAAGGAATTGATGCAAGCTCTTGGGAATAATACAGGACAAGTGAGAGCGTAGGCTTCTGTGGCCGGAGTCTGTATTTACTTGGCTGTCCGGGTGACGCCGCGTCCATGGCGAAGGTGCCGACGTTTCGGCCGCCATTCTGCGACCTTCCTCAGGGCGTAATCGCAAGAAGGTCGCAGTATGGCGACCGAAACAACGGCACTTTCGCCATGGACGCGGCGTCACCCGGACAGCCGAGTAAATATAATACAGGATCATTCCATACAGGACAGTCGTGAGACAGGCAGGAGAGTGTCTGTGAGGGCGCAACCAGTGCTCTGCAAAGCAGGACAGCGGAGGACTAATCCGGCACGAGTGATAATCGAGGATCTGTCCAATCGGGGCTTTAGAATGCGTATTCAATGCTTTTGGAATGCTGTACACTCGTATACACCAAATTGCTTTGAAACATGAAACCACTACTCTCATTTCATATACCTTTATGAATATGAGAAACACAATTTTGCTGGGTCGTTCAATGCCCAAGCACTTGGTTTATACCTTTACCTTTCATGAGTATATTTCATCTATTTCACATTTTCCATCCGTCCTCGTATTCTCACAAAACACAATTGATAGCTGACTTACGCCCCAGCCCCCGAAAATTCATGAACTACATTAAACCCTCGTCATTACGAATTTCAAGGAACAGTAATAAAGAGTATTCAAGTTATAAAAGTTCGTGTCTTGGATTATTATTCAGGTACCTCAGAATTAGTGTTATAAACTTCTAGGGTATGTAGATGTAGCGTCGAAAATGTTCACCTTTTGCCAAGGAACATAAGTCGGAAATTAAATATAACCAGGGTATATGCATTTACCGATCATATTCAGACAACCTCATGTGTGCAGATGTTTGGTACGTACATGAAAGCTCCTTGAGAATGTCAGAACGTGGCCTGTCATCTGTGCATTTGGGGTTGCCTAAAACTCAGGGTTAAAGTCTCGTGTATAAAAACATATCTCCGTTCAATGCAATTTTCCATTGAATGTTCATTGACAAAAAGTTAATATTCCTGACCCCTCTTAGATTTCTTAGAATGTCTCAAACATTTGTATTATTATTTCTTTGACATGATCCAATTTTTGTGTATAAAAAATAGTATATTGTGTATTATTTTCTCTTTCATTTTATTCACTAAAAGACTGTGTACGGTGTCAAGTATGGAGATACAGATCTTATATATCTTCCCAACTTTGTGAACTGAAATCCGCGAGTTTCATATTGACAAACCACAATGCACTTCGGCATCAATAACCGTCAGACGGTTAGTTTATGTAACCCAATATTTTCATTTAAATAAATATGCAATTAACTCTTAATTCTATCTACAAGGTGAACACAATACACAAATTCAATATTCATATTATCCTTAGTTACATTTCAAGACAATTTTCGGTTCGATTAGTTGAATCTTACCTTCCTAAATCCAATGTTTCACTGCAATCCTTCCCTGCAAATCCAGAAGTACTTTTACACAGAGGTTGAGTTCCAGCACACCAATTCTGCAACAGTGAGAAATATCATATAATCACAATCCAATATGTTCTTCACAAGATGCATTGATGAAATCCTTACAATATTAATAGTTTCGGTGGTTTCTTGAGATTTGAGATGTGCAGTTATCTTTGGAATAATGTGTTCTTAAAATATTATTTACCTTTATTCAAATGCACAAAACAAAATTCGACTAAAATATAAAATTTGTTCATTGAAATAAAATAATGTTTCAAATTAAGACGCTTATTCAAATTAGACCAAAATTTGGTCTTACCTTCTCTTCGTATATAAATAGTTTTTGTATTTATCGTGCATTATTTTAGTTTATCTTAAATTCATGGTGAATGCAAAAGACAATATTGGTGAATTATTTGAGCTACTTCTCAGATCTTTCATAAATATACTTAAAATTCATGGGTTATTTTTATCACGTGCCTGCGAATGTATTCAAAAACTGAAAATATTTGTGATTCATTCACTCAGAAAAATGGGTCGTAGGCTTAAAAAGTTTTTTACCAATATTAAATTGATTTTCAATGGATTTGTAATGCCTCAACCATGTCATGCCATCAACGGAAAGGCCTCTAATTTTGTTGAGACAACTTTCCTTTGCACAGAGCCATATATCGAATTTATCTTTGAACAATTATAAGAAGTTTCTGTTTCTTTCAACGAACAGACGTACCTCCAGACGCTCATTGCAAAACGCTAGACCTATACAAATATGTTTTTCAATTCGATATTTCATATGCAATTTATGCACCGCATAAAAATTTTGAATATGACAATAAAAATAGTTATTCATCAATAAGATAAAATTGTATTACATCATTGTTATTATTAAAGCCACTTGTGCATCTTCCTAAATGTGTGTTTCGAGGCGAGTACAACACTTGTGCTTTATACTCGCAAATCTCATAGAAACTGCAATGTGCGTTCGCAGATAGGGTCAATGATTATCCTTTCTCTGTTGGCCGTGGTAGTCATTAACCTTCTTTGTACTGGTGGCGCGAGCTAATGCACGTGCAAAGGCAGATTACACATCGAGTGATCCAAGTTATCCTCCCGGATAGAAAGTGAGCGGGGAAGCCCTGACGAGATGAAACCATAGGTATTTATATCAGAGTACTCGATCGCGCAGAGTCCAATTTACCGTTTTAATGCCTCACTTTGAATGCTGACTCTTGCTCCATCGCCTGAATATGCATCACCTGTCCGCAGAGTGGTTTGTGCCGCGATACAGGAATCGCGGATACAGAGTTCATATGGAAAACAAACGACGTTTCTAATATAATGACAAACTAAGAGCAAGAAATATCAGAAACATTTTTGGTTGTTTTTTTTTCATGAGATCGTTTGTGTTAGATGATCATTAGCTGAATTCGTGCCACATTCTGAATTTTGTAAGATCATACCCTTAATCATGAATTTTGTAAGATCATGCACGTTACACCATGTAGCTAGGCCGTGTAAATTGTCTGAGTAAAAAGTGTAAAACTTGTGTTTATTGGCAAACAGAAGATCTTAGATCCATGAAACTAGATCGCACATAAAATCAATTTTTCAATTTATTTATGTACAGAATTGGAAAAACCAAGTTTTTAATCTCCCATAACCATCACTTACCCACGGAATCAAAAATTTTTGATTCCACTGTATTGATATAGTCTCAAATAACGGTCTAATGATCTGATGAGAAAACCAGTTATTATTCACAGTTTCAAGGTTGTGTACGATTGCGTGTCAAAAAAAATTAATATGCTAATCAGGTTACAAGGCAACGCCAAGTTCGCGATTCCAGATCATTATAATTTTAAATTGAATTTCTTATGAAAAAAGTTGTAGTATAAAAATATACTTACTACACCTACTTTTCAGGAGATATTTAAAATTTAAAATAAACTTTCAGTTCTTGGCAATTCATATACTGCTCGGTTCAACTTGATGGGGAAAATACTTCAATTATTTTTATTCTTTTAGATCCATTTACAGTTTAGCTTCTTGAAAATGAACAGAAATAAATTTCATTAATTTATATTTTTTGCCATATATACTTCTCTTACTTGCTGATACGATAGTAATACAAATGCCAACATACTTTTCGTAGATTTTTGGATTTTAATTACGTCATTTGGCAACCTCTATTACCTTATACCACGAAACACCCCATCCCCAATCAGCCACTTTTGAGTTCAACGCATTCGATGTCAAGAAGTGTGGATTTCAAGAAAATTGTATATCCATATAATATTTTTTTGATTCTTTACATCTCACTACCAGATTATATTAATATATTACGTATTAAAATATTACGTATGAAAATATTACGTATCGATATTACAATCGATACGTAAGTTTATGTTGCAAGGCCATTTTTATCTGCCAATAGGCTCTTATGGCAGTTACGCATAACTGTTTCTATAAAATTAGAGCGTATTGTCCGATTTAAATATATCATAAGATGGACACTTATCCAATCAGGAGCTTTGCTATGACTAAGTTTTGGAAATGAAGCTCCCGATTGAATAACCGCGTCGCCGATGATGTCACAAGTCACTATATTTAAATTGAACAAGGTACTGGCCATCAAAAAGGAAAATAGTACTTATTTTGACACTGATGTATAATGCATTGGATATCATTTGTACTGCATAAATTTAAGATATTAAATACATCAGTAACAAATAATGTAATTTCATCTTCGGGTTCAATAACCCCCACCTCGCACAGTTTGATCGTTCAGTTGTGCTTGAGATACAGAGCAAATCCTGAGTCTGTCCTTCATTGCTTTTAAACGTACATTAGGCCCCTATCTGTACTGTTGTTGAGGTCTCCTTTCGTTATTGTTGTTGTTGTTGTTGTGGTGGTGGTGGTGGTGGTTGGGGTGAGGGATAAAAATTTTGTTACAAGTTCTTAAAAATTAAATCTGTAGTTTGTTTATCAATGCAAATAAATATTACACGGGAGTTACTTTAGAACGCAATTTTCTAGTTTTTAAATATTGCAAACCTAGCGTTGTTGGTAGGTTTATTCAGCATTCGACTATGGATGGGGTCAGAATAATGTTCAAGAAAATATGAAGCTCAAGAAAACGCATTACATTTTACTTCTCTCCGTACATCACATGTTTTTTACAGTATCTGGCGAAAATAAATACTTAAGAAATAGTTAGGTGAACTAGGGGGTGCGATAACGCGTTTAGACTGGCCTAATTTTGACGAGCATTTCAACAAATATTAATTTTTGTTAAGTGAACGTACAATTGGTCACCTCTCCGTCTAAATTTGTATCTTTTGCCAACCCATTTGTGAAGATTAGTTGGGTCTACGTCACACAAAACGTCTCTTTACTACAGATATCTACATTGTAGAGATAACTGTCCATCTTCAACTAGCCTATAAGCTTCACAGATGTATTTATTATAATTTTCTTCAATAAGAAACCGTTTGCAGTTACTTCTCAAATTATTTTTTAAATCATATATTTGAATTATTTTCGCTTTATCAGCGCCTTTATTATATAATCAACCGTGTTTTTGTTCATAACCTAATAAATTTGCATTTCAATTTTTTTGATAGGTCAATAAGCGAACCATAAAAAACATTTAATGCTGTGCATGAAATTTTTAACAAATGAAACGTTTTTGTGTAATTGAATACATCATACCACTAGAAGTAAATAATGAATTCATTTATATTAATTTTATTAAATTACGTTTTGGGGTATTTTTGGTGATTTTTTATTACTTTTCTCGCTTAAATGAACAGTTGGAAAGGAACAAAGGCAATCCATCAGCGAATTTTCTGTCGACATAGTTAGTGTACGTATTTACATCGTACAATCGATTTAATTACAGCTATTTCAACGAGGTGCAACGCGCACACAATGAAATGAATAGCTTAGAGCCCTGAATTTGTGTCAAGTGTCGAAACAATGCCCGCTTTATTGAACAATAAAGACTTAATGAAATTATGGCAAGAAAAAATTTGTTCTACTGTTAGCCTGTTTGTATTCAGTGGTATTGCTGCACTCATTTCGTGTCATTATACGCTCAAAAACAAGTAGAAAGAAGGTCACATGAAATGGATTAACAACCGCATACCAATGCTGGGGGGCCAACAACGAACCCAGTGTAGTTTTTGGTTTTGTTTAGGTAAGGAGTTATTGTTTCATTGGTTAGCACTTTTATTGGAGAACTGTTTTTTTAGAATCTTTAATGATAGTTTCGCCAAAATAAAAATATACAAGTATATAATACACAAATCCCTGGTTGAAAGAATATGTACTACATATGGTTCAGACGTTTGGATTCTAAGTCAGAGCGAAGAGCAAAAATTAAAATCAATGGAAATTAACTATTAGAAACGCTGTTGTGGCCTTACACTACTGGATAAAGTACCCAATGTTGACATGAAAAGGCAACCGGGTATTAATATTAATATAACGGGTGGATTTGATGCTAAAAGATTGGGAAGATATGGTCATATTCAAAGGATACCGGAAAGTCGAAGGCCTCGGAAAATTTCTAAATGGTTACCTCAAAGAAACAGAAAGCGTGGCAGGCCAAAGAAAACATGGGAAAATGAGATAGAAAAGGTGACGAAGATTCGAGATCTTCAAGTGGAAGGTTGGGAACGTCGAAGGAAGCGGAGGCTAGGATGCGAGAAGCGGCGTCAACTGTAAAGAACTTCGCTAATACTACTACTAACGGTTTCGTCTTTCAACCCTTATCAATTATTTACAAAAAATCGAAGCCGTGGCTAATCGAAACCACAATTTACCATTTTCCTACGGTGGGGAGGGGGTTTTCCCCTCCGCGGCTGCCAAATGTGGCCCCTAGAGACATCACGTTCAGCCTTAAGGTTATTTTTGTTGTCGAGGTATTGTGTGCAGGCCCATCTCAGCCGACGCTGTAGGCATTTAACCGGATCTGGGGATGTACCTAAGTCCGAAATGGGGAGGGAGGAGATTTGTCAGGTGATACATGATGAGTGGGGGATTCCCATCATTCATGCCTTAGAAGGAAATCGAACCCAAAGCCCGGGAGTAACGCGTGCTAGGGTGCAAGTTTTCCAAAAGTCGGGCCCGCGCTGTTAGACCAAGTGCTTTACTACGCTCCATAAAAACACGAAGTTAAACAACTCGAGACACCACGGATTCTTGGACGGGGGACCGTCTGGGAACCCCGGTTAATAATGCCGCTGAGCCCAGCTCCGATGGAATAAGAGGCACTAACTTATTGCGACATGAAACAAAAAGACAAAAACTTAACGGAGAATTACTTCAGAAATGTAATATACAAGTTTCCTTGTATGCCCTGAATGTTCAAGAAGGACTAAGTGATTTGTTGCGAAAAAGAAGCATTAACAAATTTAAAAAAAATAAAAAAGCAGGTACGCGTCACTCAAGCCAACCGGACCACCCAGACCGCTCAGACCACCCAAGTCACCCAGGTCACCCGGTCACCCCAGTCACCCAAGTCACCCAGGTCACCCAGGTCACCCAGGTCAACCTAGTCACCCAGGTCAACCTAGTCACCCAGGTCAACCTAGTCACCCAGGTCAACCTAGTCACCCAGGTCACCCAAGTCACCCAGGTCACCCAGGTCACCCAGGTCACCCAAGTTACCCAGGTCACCCTCTCTTTCTTAGTCTCTTTATCTTCTTCTATGAGGTCACCCAAGGTCACCCAAGTCACCCAGGTACCCAAGTCCCATCACCCAGTCACAGGTCCCCAGGTCACCCAGGTCACCCAAGTCACCCATGTCACCCAAGTCACCCAGTCACCCAAGTCACCCAGGTCACCCAAGTCACCAGGTCACCCAAGTCACCCGCAGCAAGTCACCCAGGTCACCCAGGTTTCACCACAAGTCACCCAAGGTCACCCAGGTCATCCGCACCAGTCCACCCAGGTCACCGTCAACGGTCACCCAGAGTCACGCCAAGGTCACCCAATCACCCACAGTCACCCAAGTCACGCCCGAGTCACCCCGCAGTCACACAAGTCACGCCATCACCAACATACGAACACCTCAAGTCACCAGTACGACCCCAAGAAAGTACACTCCGTGGGGGCAAGTAGTCCATACCCAGGTCACATCCAGGTCACCCAGGGTCACCCAGGTCACCCAGGCTACATTGGAGAAACATCCCCATTCAAAACCACGCCGACCAACAGCCACAACTCCCATCTGCCCCTCCCCACGCGGCCGCCATGCAACGCGCGCTCACGGCGCACCGCCCAAACATATCACATATTCCGAATGCAATTTTCGGCCGACATACAAATTCACCAACCTGCCGGAATAAAACAGCCCGGACTCCGCCGCCACTTCCGCCCTGGACGAAATGGGGTCGCTGGCAGCCTCAATTTTCCCGGGCCATAACTCAGGGGTCAATGACAGCGGCCCGAAAATCTATAATTACACCGACCCCCCCCACCCCGCCTGCCCCGGTCCACGGCCCCCTGCGCGCGACACGCGCGGGCCAAGCGAGCAGCGACGGGCGCCGCTGCGGGTGGAGCAGCCAGTGCGTGTTGAATTGCGAGCTGTTTTCGCAACTTCTTTTACGGCGCGGTAAGGTAGTTGTTTCGTACAATAAATACGTTCTTGTATCGATTAATAAATTTTGCTGTGTCATTCTCCTTCCATTCCTATGTTTGCTGTAAATAAAACAGAAAACACAGCTATCTTGCGTGGTGCAGTCGTAAGAAGTTCGCATGTGGGAGGTCGCGTTTTAGCGTTTGCTGTCAGAAGTAGAAGCAACATTATTTCTGACGCCTACGCAACTTCGGCGGGCTGAAGGCCTTAAGCAACGTCTCCCAATGGTTTGCGGGAATTTTACCCTTCGCTTCCTTTTTGTGCCTTCGCAATCCTTGAATTTTGTTTTCCTTCAACGTCCCTCCACGCCCTTCACATTCCTCCGCCCTTCACATCCTCCGCCCTTCACATCCTCCGCCCTTTCACATCCTCCGCCCTTCACATCCTCCGCCCTTCACGATCCTCCGCCCCTTTACAATTTCACCATGCACTTAGCCGTGCTCTCTCTTTCGATACGTACCCTTCACATCCATGTACCTTTGCCATTTCTATTCCCCCACAACTCCCTCTTCCATTCTGCTTACTCCAGCACTTTGCTCTTCAACCTTCACCTTCACCCCTCCTCCCAGTGGACGTCCCCGCTCCCCCACTTTCCTCCTTGCGCACCCATCCCCTTCTCATCCACCCTTCCGCCACCTCCGACCTTTCCACCCTCCTCCTCTCACCGTCGTCCCTCCTCGCTCGCAACACCGTCCATATGTCATGGCCACCCCCGCCGCACCGCCGCGCACTCGCGCGGTCTCCCCCCGCGTCGCCGTCCCCGCCGCCGCCTGCACCTCGGGGCACGGCGCGAGAATAGGATGGCTAACTCAATTAAAGGATCCATTTGATGGGATTGTTGTGCGGCAACGGCGGCGGCGGCGGGGCCGGGGGAGGGCGGGCGGCGGGAAGGGTGGGGGGAACGCAACAGTAATGTAAACAGCAAGTGTATGGGGCTGTTATAACGCCGGGTTTGCGAAGCGACGTGCACGCGAGGGTTGGCGCCGGGGCGGGGGCGGGGGCGGGAGCGGCGGCAGCCGTGTACCGGCCGCGGGGGCGGAGGGTGGGGCGGGGCGCCCGCGCGCTGTTTTCGATTTAAACTTGATGTAACGAGAAAGGGGCGCGGAGGCGGGCAGTCATACCCGGGACGTTGGACTCCGCGCCGTGCGGTCTGTCGGGCGGCGGAGGGAGGCGGTATAGGGTGCGCGCGAAGGCGGGGGCGCCGTTACGGCGCCTTCCTCGGCCGCGCGCTTTTTCGGCTCCTTGCAACTTGCCTCACGAAAATCGTTATTTATAGAGGATGGATTTCAATGACCTGTCTTATTTTTCTTTTCACTTTCGAACTATGATTTTTAGTATAGATATTAAGTTTTATATTATGATAAATAACTCATTTTATAAGACTTTTTCTTTTCATTTTTCGTTGATTTCGACTAATAAGTCATATCTTTACCTTTTCCTTCATTTGTAAAGCATGCCTTGTTGTTGATTTTAATATAATTTGAATAGTACAGTAGAAACCTTGTAATCCGAAGTAATTGGGGTTGTGGTATGTCCGCATTCGGAAATGATCGGATTATCCGAAAAAAAATGTACTGTACATATACAAATACATCTATGGGATTATAAAACAATACGACGTAGAGTGTGACGTGAGAAAATGGCAACGTAGCTTAGCGATCGCATAATCACATCGCATTACCAAGCTGATTCAGTTCCTTACGGCAGAAGAAGATTATCCATTTTGCAAGTTCCTCTAAGTGAAAATTACTGCTACACAAACATGTGCTATACACCGCAGTTATAAGTGCAATAAACGTTTCATTTTGACAACTTGTGTTTCAATAATTAGTTGTTCAGTTCTACAGTAATTATAAAATCCTTTTTTTAAACTACACATAAGCATTTTATTTATTTTGATTATTTACCTCTATCTCGAATTTTGATCGAATTATCCGAAATTTCGGGTTTGCGAGGTTCGAGTTAGCAAGGTACATATATTACCATCATAAACCCTGGTCAGGATAGCTGAACCGGGTATCGAACCCGTACCTCCCGACTGCGAGATCAGCGCGCTACGCAGTAAGTCACTTTGCTCGGTAAAATGTGCAAGCTGAGATCACTTGAACGAATAGAAGTAGCGTCGATTATATCAGTAATATAACCAACAGCTTGAGTTGTTAATCTGAACTGGCTCTGATCAAATTTTGACGACCCTGTTCTTTGCTTTTAGGGCATTTTAAAAACATATTAAGAGCAGTTTAATGATCATTTTTGGGAATGTTGTATGTCATCAAAATTCACCCACTAGTTATTAATCATGATAAAAGTGAAGTTTCATTTTGCGAGTTGGCCGATGGGCAAAATGGCACAATCCTACGAGCTAAAATAAAATCACTTTTACTACGTGTGACGGACACTTTGTTAGATGTACTTACTGACTTTTATTTTATTTTAATTCAAGTATACAAATCGCTTAATTGCGCATCATATTACATTAAGATCAGTTGTGGGTGATTAGACGAAAGTATTTTGTTTTTAATGTTGCTTTCATAATTTCATCTGAACATTTGACCATTGCCTCACGTTTAGCACAAGCACTAAAAATTGAACTTTTAGCGCGCCTTACGTGGCCTGAAAGTAACCGCTTTTACTACTGAGTGTCTAAAAAACACATTTCTCAAATGTCATATTGAGAATGTTGGTAGTAGGGTGATAATAGTATTGAACAGAGTCAACCTTTCGGCCATTATTTTGATCCACTTGAGAAACGTTTGTTCCGTAGAGAACATCTCAAGACGTTTAGTGGCTCCCTTCAATATTTGTAATACTATTAAAACTCAACATCAGGATCAGCATGTAAATTGTTAATTTGTATTTCGTTGAAAATACTGCTAAAAGGTTTTAGATACGCAAGTTAACTCACTAAAGTAGAGAAACTTATAGTGAACTCTGACTGTCGAGAACTATGCACAAAACCCTCAACCAGTCTGGGGAGGGAAAGTGGAAGTTCAAACAGAAAATAAATAAACGTTCTTATTTAACTTATAAGTTTAACAAACATTTTTCTAATATTTCTAACTTATACCAACGTAACTTTAAGGGCGTTTATAATTTTGCAACCTGCATGGTTATACAGCTATAGGGGTGACTCAAAGCATATTTTATACACATGTTCTAAAACATGTACTCGTACGTACAAAAGCCTACAAATCAAGACACGTTGGACTAATTTGGATTCACGAATCTTTAAAAACATTATTATGCAATTTAGATGAGAGTGAATGTTCATGTTGGTTTTCATTATCACTCTCATACTTCTCACGCAAATACGGCAAATCAATAAAACAAGACGCCACTACCGGCATGGATTACAGATGCCACGAATTCCACAAAATGAACCTCTACATCTTTGGCAAAACGTGAAGGAAGAGGGTGAAGTAGCTTGGGTTATTTATGGGTGCAGAATGGGAGGCTTGAAAGAAAAGGCAGGAGAGAAGGGAGAGTCTGGAGAAGGATGGATAAATCATCCACCCTCCAACCGAGTCGATAGACCACTGCTTGAGCTCCCTTTTTTCAAGACGTGCGGGGAGAGAATGAATTTACAAGTTCTCTTTCCAGTTGTAGATAGAATTTTTAGAAAGAAACCGGATGGCCGAGTGAAGAAGGAAGAATGAACAACAGAAGGAAATAGTCAAGAAGGAGTTGTGGTAAGATATATTTGGCATTTTTAAAATAATTAAAGATGTTGTCATTGCCAACAATGTTTTTTTAATTCAATAGCAGCTTTCGATGGCTTAGCCATCGAAAGTTGCTATTGAATTAAAAAACATTGTTGGCAATGACAACATCTTTAATTATTTTTAGTCAAGAAGGAACTAAACGTTGCACAGTGCAACGTTCTTCACATCATAGTACTCGTCTTTCGCAAGACTGACAGGAAGATAACGTGCAATGGCTTCTTCCTTGAAAAATGAGTGAATATAAGAAGAGAAAGAGAAGGAAGACATGAGAGAAGAGAGGGAATGGAGAAAAGAAAGAAAGGGCCCAAAACATTTTGTGTCGTTTCTTCAGTACACAGTACGAACACTACGTAAGTTATGAAAGAAGCAAATGAAACACCAAGGATTCTTTCTTGGAAAATAATACGTCAAGACAAAAAGATAAATAGAAGGGTAGAGAGGGAAGAATAGGAAGAGTGAATGAAGAAAACAAGAGAAGGATCCAAAACTTCTTTCACCGAGTCTTCAGACCACAATAATCGCCTTTGACAAGACGTGAAGGAAAAAACTAAACGGAATACAATTGCTTCTTTCTAGACAAAAAAAAGAACGACGAGGGGAAAGAGAAGTGAGTAAGAAACAACGAAGGGACCAAGAACAGGGCCGCAAACATCTCGCCCCGACTCATCAGAGCAGAGCGCAGCACCCGTCTTTCGCAAGACGAGCACGAAGCCGAAGCTTCTTTCGGAGCCCCAGAGGGGAGGTCGCGGAGGGGAGGGGGCGACGCAAGAAAGCGCGGGCGTCTCCCCGGCCTCCGGAGTTTGTCATGAAATATTCTCTTTATCCGCAGGGTAATCCAAGAGCTGAAGTTATATTGCGTGTAAATTGTAGAGGCTCCGCAGCCACCGCCACCGCCACAACCTTCGTCTCCGCCCACACCGCCTCCGCTTCCGCAGCCGCCG